>MU006806.1:65016-306225 GCA_010093635.1 Massarina eburnea CBS 473.64
AAAGTCTATTGTTTAGAGACGTTCCTAGCAGTATGCCTCTAGTAATTTCTCCTAGGTTCTAGCAAGTCTAGGACAAGACTAGAGGTTAAAGGGATTAAATTTAAATGTAAGGGAACTGACCCTAAGAGTAGATGTTATTTTAAAGATAAGATAAATTTAATAGAGTCTACAGGAAGTGCTATAGAGGGTTTATATACTAGTCCTAGGCTAGTTCTAGGTAGGTTCCTTAGCAGGCTTCTTTAGCAGACTTTAGCAGACTTCCTTAGCAGGCTCTAAGGGCTGTGCCTAAGGGTTACGGGGTCTATCCTCTTATAATTAGCGAGTACTAGAAGTAGAAGGAAGTAAATAACCTTAGAAGCACTAGGTATATTAAAGCCTAGGATAACGCTAAGCATTTTCCTAGAGAAGTTAGCTAACTATTCTCTAATATGCAGTAGAGGAAGTACCTATACTGCCTAGGAGATGCGCGCATTTTAGACCTACAACTCCTGTATAGATTAACTAGCCTAGCTATAACCTAACGCTAAACTATACTACTATAGTATATGCAGGTAAGACTAGACATGCAGACTATAGAGATACTAGAGATAGAAACTTATAATAAGATTACTACTACTTATTATAACTGCACTATAGTACTAAAGACTCCTTCTAGCTATCTAAACAAGTATAGTAGTATTACCTAGCTATTCCCTAGAGCATTACTAATCTATTTCTCCTCTACTATCTCGCGTGCTTTAGTTTGTTAAGAGCGCTAGGACTCTCTAGCTGTACTAGAGAAGCTAGCAGAACAGTATAGTAATACTATAACCTAGAATAAGTAGACTAAATAGGTTTAGGACACTTAGAGGAAGACAGCTAATGCTGTAATTAACAGTTAGGAACTTTGTAAACAAGCGGAATAGCTAGCATATAGAGGTACTAATAATAGTAAGAGCATTAATTATTCCTAGGTTAGAACTTATAGGTAAGGACCTACGCGTAGGGGTAATAACATTACGCAAGTTAAAATAGATAGGAATGTTAACTAAGAGGACGCCCTAGACTAGCTCCTACGCCTATGCGATAAGGACCTAGTAGAGAAGCAGCTTTAGGAGGAGACTAAGTAGAGACTAAACCTGTATCCTAAGGAAGAGTAAGGAGACGACAGGTAGTTGTAGAACTAGATTAACATTGTTTTTCCTTAGTAGGAGGTGTTTTTGTTTAGAGTATAGATAACTCTATAGGACAGAGTTATAAGTAAGGGAGGTATATGCTGTAGTAACGTCGCAGGCTGCAGCGTACTAAGTTAGCAGAGACTAAGCAAGTTCTTAGAGGTCTTATATAAGATAACTAACAAGAATAAGTAACTATCTTATCTTATCCTATACACAACTTAATGAATTAATATTATAATTATTCTGTCTAGTTTTAATGATTATAGTGTAATTCTTGTTTGTCCTAAGCCTAACGGCACAGCAGTAGGAAGGAATAACTAAACGGAACTAGAAGAGACCTCTACCCTCAACCGACATGAACGCGAAATTACCCTAAGGCCGGAGAAGCTATCTAAACCCTCGATAGCCTATCTATCCTATGGTTTAACAACGCTGCAACCAATACGACTTCAGATTGTTATCTCCTTGAAATAACACTTGTAGCTTTTAGTCCGGTCGTTAAAGTCTTCCAAGTCAGCAGCAAGGAATCCCCAATTGGATTCGTATTGGAATGCAGAAGCTCCTCGGCAATCATGTTCTTCGTAGAGTCTGCAGCCCCAGTCTTTGCCTGAGTCGTGACGCATCATCTTGATAGAGCTTATGCCCCATGGCTCACTGGCGAGCAGTTAGCCATTATACATTCTAACCCGAAATTTCACATGGCACTTACTTGTGGTTCAAACAGGGAGCCCTCCAACTGTCCAGGATCGAGTCTTGATGACCCCAGTACATGAATTTACCTAGTAGCGTTAGCGAATGTTGTTGTGCGGTTTCTTCTGCCCCGATTCATCGTTATAGGCGGGAGACTATAACAGTAAAATAGGAAGCGTGTTTTTGGAGAGCGTAAGGGAGGAAATACCGTTCCAGTATTCGTGTTCAAACATCTGCACCTAGAGATTTGTTAGCCATGTGGACCATACTGGAATTGTAATGGCATCTATACCATAGCATCGCAATCTTGGCGACCCTTGGAACAGTCCGCGGCAGTAGCGACGCCGATAATGGCGGGTAGAAGAATTTGGAAACGCATGTTTGAGTTGTTTCGCTTTGTAATTCGTACTGACTATAAGTATTGAGGGCGTAGTAGTCTACTCTATTCAAATCTGGGAAGACTTATGAGGGTAACTTATATGATGTATGAGGGGAACTAAGGTTGTTGATACCTACAAAGAAACGAAGCCTCGGAACTGGAATACAAAGAGAGAAAATCGCGTTACAAAGGATCGAGACTTCAAAATCAAGAGCAGGGATGGTGAAAACAAAGCATCTACCAGCGCACAAAGAAGATACGGATCACCGATACATCACGTAATAATGCAACCCCACGATAGGCTAAGAGCGAGAAGAATAGAGTGAAGATTTTCCCACTCAGATACCAAGGCTACGGTACAACTTAACATTGCCCTCTATCGAAAAAATAGTGCCACCAGGTGTTACACTTTTCTTTCTATTGTATCGCTTTCTAGAGAAGACTTTGGATCTAAACCCAGGTGTCGGGAAATAATCGACCAGACGATGGGAAAGCCAACATCAACACCAACAATAGTAAAGGACCGACAAATATAGAATACCCCAACAATACAACGTGACACCAAACTAACGTCCCTGCCATTACTGAAACCCACCAGATTCCGCCATAGAGCCGCCTTAGATAAACTTAGCGGACCCCACGTGCTGGGCGAAACAGCCATTTTGACCCGGAAGGACGGTGAAAGAGTTGCCGCTTTCATCGCAGTTGGGAAGCGAGTAGACCTTGACTACAATACATCATTAGCGCCATCGCCAATTTGCACTTCAGAATCCGGTATTTACTCACGCGTCTGAGTGGCGGTATTTCCGGTGAAGTTGGTGCTCAGGTAGCTTGCCGTAAGACCATTGTTGACACAAGTGGCTCCATTTTGAACAAAGACGGTGTCGTCAACCCAATCACCATGGCAGCCACCGTCCGGGTAGAATCGGGCGTAGATGGTGGGAGTGGCCTGTCGCTCTTCGACGGGGGTGGGAGTGGCAGTCACGGCTGTGACGGCGAGAAGAAGGGATGCAATGGAGAATTTCATGGTGATGGTGATATTGTGGTTGGAGTTTTTGATGGAAGGAAGTAGTGATTGATTGAGTGGTGTATGTGAATGCCGATTGAGCTATGTAGTACGCACTGAACGGGGGAGGAAAGAGTAGCTTTTATACACTCCAGTGGATGATCAAGTGTCAGCACGAAGAGGCAGTTCTTGTAACGTATTCTGATGATAAATCGGTGGCTATAGCCATGGCTGAGTGTCCACCGTCGTTTCCATTCTGGATACGGGTCATAAAACTCATCTGAGCGAATCAACGTCGTGGTTTACCACGCCCATAACGAGCGGTATCTCGCCCGGGGGGTTGTAAGACATGGAGCGGTGAGGTGGAATGTACCATGTTACGAATCAGCATGCCAAATGCCATCAAGTACCTTTTCCTGCCTCTTTCCTTTTATGTGATTTCAAATCTTGGCATACAAATATTGGCTGAGCACTGGCTTCTGACACCGATGGAATCGGGGAAAGCGAAGAAACACTCCTTGTTCACATTCAAAGCTGGGCGAGTACTCCCCTAATGTACAATCTTGGCAAGCATTTGGCACGTTCAGGTGATGTGAAGTATCTCTAGACCTTTAGCATATGATTTTACTTTCACCATTATCTCACATTCGGAAGGAACGTTCGCTTCGAGTACCAATTACCTGATCCGCCCACGAACTGAAGCCAATGGGATCTTTCGGATGGTACGAAGGAACTCTGCCATGCGCAGAATCTTCTACGCATGTGCATATTTCGAAGTTTGAAGCGGCCCGGTGAGCCGAAACGTGGCGTTGTATTTTGTAGTCAGACTCCTGTTAACGGATTGGTGCAGTGAGACTGCTTTTGGACAACCTTGCCTATATTTCCACGCATGAGTTGGTCCCAGGGAACGTCATGAAGGCTACACTCCTGCATTAAAGTAAGACACTTGAGCGACCTTGCTTGAATTCAGTTTCAGTATTGATTAAGACTGAAGTTCATTCGAGGCATGGGGAGCGTTGCAAGCACGATCCGATTCCATAAGACCAATAAATATGCCATCTGCAACGTATGGTGGCGCCCGATAGAATTGATATGTTCAAAAGCACATCTTAATTGGAGGGAGAATCTGAGGGAGGCAAACTGTGATGACTGCATAGGTGATGAAGATATGCCTGTAGAATGCAAGGAACGGCCACTCAGCAGACCTTTCCCAGCTAAGGATTCCACGTTATCATGAGTAAGACCTACATGGTAAGCACCATGATCCGATTGTGCAGAAATCAAGTTAGTCTTATATGGGCCGTTACATTGATAAGGTTGAGATGATCAGCCATGCTTAGTGGCGCATTAAGGCTATCCTATAAGCGTACAGTTGTTTACGGGGCACATAAGTAGACTCTGTAGACCCGTACTGATGTCGCGAGGCAGCATCTCGGAAGATTCCGCCAAAAAAAGGCAGTGGGATTCTATGTATCCTAGTTTCTTGTCATATTTATCTTGTTTCGATGGAACGGTATGATTATGTCTGTGGTCGTGAGGCTGCCTCATAATCAAGTCATTGAGACGCCATCGCAAGGATTGTGTCTGTTCTGTTAGCTTTTTGCCGCACTTTGTAGCAAGATGGAATTCCCGTGAATATGCGGAGGTGGTAAGATGGATAGGGATGAAGGCAAGCCATGAGCTTCTGAGGGTGAAATGGGCGTTGCATGACGTCATCATTCGGAAGTTCGGCCTGGCCTTTGAACTTCTGTCTCTCAACCTCGAGTTTCAACAAAGTCATTAAGAACCTGCACAGTTACCTGCAAAAGTCAGCGAAATATTTCAACGTGCTCGACGATTCTTCGGCATCCGCTGTCTTTGACGCCCTCTTGGAAATGGCTAACCACGGAATCTTTACTTTTCCCCCCGAGATCATTGAATATGATACAACCGGGAGGTTCCCTCTTGCATCAGTTTAATTAATTTGAGATCCCCAATCTTAGACTAGGGGAATCGAATCACGGCATCATGGATCGCCTTCGCTGACAAAGAACGATTAATCGGCGACGCGGCGAAGAATCGATTCGCATCGGATCCTCGCCGGACTATATACGACACCAAGCGCATCATCGGCCGCAATGTCCGCCATGATCCTGGGTAAGATGGGAGATATTGCCGAGAAATACTTGGGCGAGAAAGTCACGAGGGCTGTTGTTACAGTCCCCTCAAAAGACGACTAGAATCGAGATCGAGAGCTTCCACCAAGGAAAGGATCTATCCGAAACCTTGACGCGCGCTCTCTTCGAAGAACTGAATGACCATTTATTCAGGAACACGTCAAAGCCGGTCGAGCAGACGACATCGTTATTGGTGGGGGCTCTACTTCGCCCGCATCACCAACGAGGTTACTGGGGCACAATCGCTAATGCGGTGCACACTATATATGACTGATAACATTTTCCACCGATTGGTAGACAACTCAGCAGACAAAACATTCCCCTTTGAGGTCTAATCACATTCCATTCCATACGAATAGCTGCCGTGTTCTCTGAACCGAACATGCCGATCTAGGAAGTTATCTTGGATGGTGTTGATGTCAGTGTATCACACTCCTCGTACAGTACCTACACCGGACAGAGAGATACGCGCAGTGCCACTTTCAACACCGGTTGAAAAATTACCTAGAACGGCATGTTCACGGACCCGAGATCACGGTAGGCCATGCATACTGTGACACAGTGTGATACTCTGATACAACGCTGCCTTTTACACCTTTGAAAGATTGCCTAGATCGGCATGTTCGTGATGGAACTGCAATCGACACATTTCACAAAATTGCCTAGAATGGTATATTTTACAATATATTCACGGTACACCAGACCCACGACAAATGCAGTAGTGATTACATTATTCAACCTCTTCCCCTAGGTGGTAGTACATTAGATAGCGGGACACATGACTGTAACCAACACATTTCCACCCTTCACACAACCCAAAGCATCACCATTCCTCCCCCCCCTCCCAAAAAGCGCCCCTCCCAAACCCCCAAGCACAAAAAAAAACCACACACATTTCCAAACCCAACCACGCCATCACCGTACCCAATACCCAAAAAAAGCCGACCGATCCGTGCCGGCACCCCACAAACCACACCACAATCCGCACGCACACGCACGCACGACCACGGCAGCGCGAGCACAGGAAGCCGTGTATCCGCACTACAATCGACAGTTTTGCGCGCAACCTGCCGGACTCGGTCGAACTGAGGCTGGAGAACTGAGGCGCTGGGAGAAACGGCACTGAGAGTTGGGGGTGTGTGTTGGGGTGTGGCTTGTATGTGGTAGAAGCGGGTCTAGAGCGTCGCGCCGTCGGCGGCTTTTCCGGGCTTTGTGGGCGCGACGCGGCGTGCTGCGTGTCGTATCGTGGGAACTTTTTTGAAGCACCAACTATGTACCACTATGTACAACCCACTACATACTCCACTTGTACCTATTATTGTAGTACGGGTGCAGCATACCCTGGACCTACTCTACTGTACTTACCCTTTCATCAACGCACACATGTTCCGGCTTGTGGGGTTGGGTTCGGCAGGCATTGCCGACATGCACGACAGCCGCAAAAGGTGGGATCGCAGGATGCGGATTGGATTGGATGA
The DNA here is from genome assembly GCA_010093635.1 of Massarina eburnea CBS 473.64. Taxonomy (NCBI): domain Eukaryota; kingdom Fungi; phylum Ascomycota; class Dothideomycetes; order Pleosporales; family Massarinaceae; genus Massarina; species Massarina eburnea. The sequence continues at coordinate 71,883 of MU006806.1, forward strand.
ATTGGGGATGAATTGCTGGTCCGTCTGCGATTGTTGTCGCGATCTCACATGAAAGAGCAAGGGCTTCGGATCGCAGGTTTCGACACTTGGTCGTCTCGACTGCCGCGTTAGGCAGTTTGGATATACGTACCCCTCGTGCGTGGTGGGTTTGCGATGACGGGGTTTCACGATTCGTTGCGAGGATCGGGATCGGGATCGGGTGTGAGACGGCCATTTTCGTGGAGGGAATAATGGTGGGAGGGGATGGGAGGATGGATTGGTTAAGGACAGCTGTTATTGAATCGGTACTACTAATCCTCCTGGACAACTTCACGTCTTTGTATCCCGAGATTCGCTTCCTACGGGAGACCGTGCTTCCGCTATCTCGAGGGTTCGCAAAAAAGAAACAGCGAAAAAAGTTCCTAGTGACCTCCGACCGCCTCGTGGTGCGTATACGCAGACTTGGCCTCGACCTCCTCGACCCTGCGCTCGAGATCGTGCGGCGAGTAGTCGTTGCGCTTCATGCCGGGCACGAAGATGGGCGCGTTGGTGAAGAGGTATTTCATTTCTTCGAGGGGTCGCTTTGCGGTTTCCGGGAGCACGGCGTAGAAGAAGAGTGCGTTTGTGCAGTTGCATACCTGTAAGAACAGTAAGTAAAGATACCAAAAATAATAGGAAGCCTAGGTAGTGAGCGAAATGCTATATACTTACGGCGAATAGAATGTAGAACTTGTAGCCCACGGCCTCCATGGCGATGGGAGTGACCTGGCCAATCATCGTGTTGAAAGCAAACGACACCATAGTCGCCATCATCACGCCCATCGAACGTGTCTTCGTATCGAAGATCTCGGCCGGGATGATCCAGGACAAAGGACCACATGTCGCGCTGAAGCTGAAGTTGTAGAGCCACGTGATGATGATGAAGCCCCATGCCGCAGACGTATTATCACTAGCACCCGGAGGGAATTTTGCGAGGAGAATGGTCGCGATAATGAAGGTCAACATGTTGCCCAAGTTGCCAAGAATAAGAGGCCAGCGACGACCGAACTTGTCGATGAGCAAGATGCAGAGCATCTGCGCGACTAGTGCGATAACGGAGGAAATGGCCTGGTACTTCAGCGTGTCGTCGCCGGCGATGCCCATAAGCTTGTAAATGGACACGGAGTAGTACTGGATCGCCGATACGCCCGTCATCTGGACGGAAGCTTGTATGGCGCAGGCGAGGAAGACACGACGGAAGCAGGATCTCTCAGTAAACAGCTCGAAAATCGATTGCGCTTCGTGTTCGTGCTCATAGGTGATGGCGTCTTGAATCTGGTCGAATTCGGCACGGACCCAGGCGTCATTGATGTCGCCGTGAGAATGGAGTTTGGCCAATGTGGCGAGGCCATCTTCGGGTCGACCCTGAGAGGAAACGCGTCAGTGAACAGTAACTACAGCCAGAAGATGGAGGAGGAAGGTGGGCATACATGGTCGATCAGCCATCGAGGACTTTCCGGGAAGAGCAGGATAAGAGCAGCGAGAACCACAGCTGGAATGACCTGAATACCGAGACTGGTTCGCCATTGACCGTCGTTAGTCGGGTCGAAGCCGACATAAGTACCGTACGAGATCCACGCAGCTGCGAGAGACCCAACACCCAACATGAACTGCTGAAGGGCAGTCACGCGACCACGAATACTCGGATGCGCCAATTCGGCCTGATACAACGGGATGATCATGCAAAGCACACCAACACTGCAAAAGGTCAGCCTCGACACAATTACCAACCACATAGAAGGCATTGAACTCACCCAAGCCCAGCAATCGCACGCCCAGAGTACAAATACGCCAAAGTCTGCGCACCAGTCTGCAACGCACCACCCAAGCAAAACACCATGGCCCCAATCATAATAGTCAACCTTCGACCCCACGCATCCGCGAGCCACCCCGCCGCGAACGCGCCAAAGAACGCACCGCCCGTGAAAACCGACACCACAGCGCCGGTCTCGGAATTGGTAGGCTTGAACCTGGTGCCGAAGGACTGCGACGCGATGACCTGGGCGATGACACCGAGATCATATCCGAAGAGGAGTGAACCTAGGGAAGCGAAGACGCCGACCAGGAACTACCGTGATGCACGAGTTAGCCAACGTTCTGCTCTGGCCGCGTGTGCGGCGGAGATGGATAGATGCGACGAACCTGGTACCATTTGGGAGGAATCGCCATTGTGGTCTTTCTCACTTGTTTGCCTATGGAGGGTATGGTACTATTCCTTCACGACGAGGTTCGAGGAAAGAGAAACCTTCTAGACGCGAACAAAGCGATTCAGAACCGCGACCCATCTCCCCGGACCTTATATACATACTCCCATTATTCACACCATTCTCACGCCTCAACCCCAACCCCTCACGTGCCCACCATCCCCCATCCGACACTTCCCCGGATTCCAACATCGTATTGCAACCCGGATTTCCCAACCCCGCATCCTCCACACTCCCATTCCTCCAATCCCCGCAGCACCGCACGTTCGCTCGGCCGCTGATTGTCCGGCCGACGAGCCCGCGCTTGCGGGTGAGATGCTGCATGCGGGATAGCTAGGCGCGGCGACTGGGTGCCGGGTTTTTCCGCGAATCGGAGGGACGGGCTGGGGTGCGCGTGTTGGTTTTGTACCTAGGTATTGTGTGGTGGTGGTGGTGGTGATGTGGTGGGGGTGCGTGGGCTTGGGATGGATGGGTGGGTTGGCTTGTGACCTTCGGGGCTTTTTGTTCTTCTTCTTTTTATTTTGTTATTGTTTTCCGATTTGTTCAATTGAAATTCAGTTTTGGCACCGTGGGAAGACGAAAGGAAAAGCAAAGAAAAGATGGCGACATTCACCAGAATCCCCTCCTCTACACCACCCTCCATCACCATACATCCTGAGCACACAATCGCGCAAATCAACGATAACATCTATGGCGGATTCACAGAGTGCGTGCGCCCTTCCTCTCCTCTCCCCTCCCATCCCATCCATTTCCCCAAAATCAATCTACAAGAACAAAACAAAAGCTGACAGTAAGCCAGACACATGGGCCGCTGCATCTACGGCGGCATCTACGACCCCTCCAACCCACTCTCCGATGCCAACGGGTTCCGCAAAGACGTCATCGACGCGATGAAAGAGCTCAATGTACCCGTAGTGCGGTATCCGGGCGGGAACTTTGTAGCTACGTATCATTGGCTCGACGGGGTTGGACCGAAGGACAAGAGGCCGAAAAGGTGCGTGTGAACGAACATGCCCGTATCCTGGAGATACTGTGATAGCCCAGCAAATGAAGAATTGGGCCGAGAAATGCAAACATTGGACTGATTGGGCTGATTGTGTACGAGACAGACCAGAGCTCGCATGGCTAGGCATCGAACCCAACACCTTCGGCACCGACGAGTTTATGAAATGGTGTGAGATAGTAGGCACGGAACCGTATCTCTGTCTTAATTTCGGCACGGGGACACTGGATGAAGGTCAGTAGTAACAGTAGTCCTACCAACCACACACCACCACCACCACCACAACTTCCCCAGCCCCGGCATCGAGAAGAGAGAAAGCAAGGACAGCGTTTCTGATACATTCTCAGTACAGCCCTAGGCTGGCTCGAATACTGCAACTCGACCCAAGACACATACTACGCAAACCTACGGCGCGCCAACGGTCATCCAGAGCCCTACAATGTACCTCACTCTCACCACTCCTTTCACACCCCCAACTAACCCACCCACAGGTCAAATACTGGGCCCTCGGCAACGAATGCTGGGGCCCGTGGCAAGTAGCCCAACTCAGCAAAGAAGCGTACGCAGCACAAGCCTACCAATGGGCGAAAGCGCTCAAGCTTCTCGACCCCAGCATCACGCTGATTCTCTGCGGCGAAACCGGGTACTCATCCTGGGACGCCTACGTGCTGAAAGAATGCGTGCGATGGGACGTCCACGGCCTCTCGGGCTCGACAACAAAGTCCTTGATCGATATGCACAGCATACACGTCTACACGGCCGACAACACTTCGCACATAGCCAACGCGACGGCGCCGCGCGGCGCAGAACGCGCGATTCAAATGGCGTCCGCGTTGATCGATCTCGCGCGGATCGAGAATAGGGTGCCGGAGACGGTGCCGAGGCCGTTGGTGTGTTTCGACGAGTGGAATGTGTGGGATCCGGTGAGGGCGCCGGGAGAGCTGGGTGCCGAGGAGAAGTATACGTTATCCGACGCTTTGGCTGTCGCCGTGTTTCTTACGGGCTTTATTCGTCAGGCCAGGGATCTGGGTATGGCGAATATCGCGCAGTCGGTGAATGTGATTTCGCCGCTTATGACGAGTAAGGATGGGGTCATGAAGCAGACGACGTGGTGGCCGTTGTTGCTGTTTAGTAAGTATATGCGTGGGCAGAGTGTGGCTGTTAATGTGCGGGCGGAGGAGTACTTGGGAAGGACGAATCCGGGGTGGATTAGAGGGACGATTGAGACGCCGTTTTTGGAGTCTTGTGCTGCGGTTCAGGACGGGTGGGTGAATCTGGCGGTTACGAACGTGAGTGAGGAGAAGGATTACGTGGTGCCGATTGACGGGTTGAAGGAGGGCAAGGTCGATGTGTTTACTGTTGGAGGCGAGAATGTGAGCGTGGTGAATACAGAGGCGGAGCAGAAGGTGGGGATTAAGGAGGGAACTTGGGATGGGAAGGGTCCGTATAGGTTTGAGAAGCATTCCTTTACGTTGTTGAGGTGGAAGGCGTGAGGGGTGTGTGTACTAGGAAGGGAAGGAGCGATAGGGGGAATATCGTTTCTACAACGCACTCAATTAGACATGAATGAATCTAGATCCCGTTGCATTTAAAATCCCCAATCCCTCACCACCCTCATTGCATCCCATCCCACCCCATTGCGCCTACCTCGCTTCCACCCGCCCCACCCCGCGGCACCTATTATTCCCCCTAACCATCAATAAAACCCACTTCATCCCAAAAAACCTCTCTCTCCTTACATCCCCACCCCCACCCACCTATATAACGCACACAACGCGCCAATAAAATTACTAATCACCACGTGAAAGCGCGGGGCATTGGCGCAATGGTAGCGCGTCTGATTCCAGTTAAATAGACTCAGTCAAGTTTCTGATTCTGGAAGATCCAGAAGGTTAGCTGTTCGAATCAGCTATGCCTCAGAACGAGGGAATTCTTTTTTTCCTTCTTTGTTTTTTTGGATATGATGAATATTCATGTGGATTGTCGATAGCGCGTGGTGTACACGCATGTGCTAGCTAGCCCTGCATGTAATTATATATGTATATGTACGCGGGTGGAGAAAGTTTACTAGAACCAGGCTAGCGAGGCGCAAGCAAGATGGAATAAATAGACGGTGTGGGCCTGTTTACTTTTTATATAACGAATGGTCTGTCTATATATAGCATGCATATAGAGCAGTGCAGTGAGATGTATGCAGTCAATAGGTTTTGAACGAAAGCGAATGTACAATAAATTAAACCCTATGTACCACCCTCTACACCTGCTCATTCACAATCAAACCCGCCATACCCATGCCCGTGCCTATGCACATGGACGTCAAAAGCACCTTCTTCTTCTGCCTCCTCGCCTCGCTCAGACCCGTAACAATCTGTCTCGCGCCCGTGCATCCCAGCGGGTGACCCAGGGCAATCGCGCCACCGCGAACATTCAGCTTGGAGGGGTCGATCTTGAGCGTCTCGATGCAGTACACGGCCATGGATGCGAAAGCCTCGTTGATCTCGATGAGGTCAATGTCGTCGATTGTCAGGTTGAACCTGGTCAGCAGCTTGGGGATCGCAATGGATGGGCCGATACCCATGATTCGGGGCGCGAGACCGGCGACGGCAGCACCGACGAATTTGGCGAGAATGGGCTGACCGAGCTCCTCGGCGCGCGATCGCTTCATCAGCAATATAGCCGCGGCGCCGTCGGTGACCTGCGAGGAGTTTCCTCCCGTGGACTTGTCACCGTGTGGCAGGAAGGCCGGCCTGATCTTCTGTAGGGCGTCGAAAGTGGTTCCCCACCTTGGTCCCTCGTCCTTGGACAGTGTGACGTGGGTCTCGTCGCCCGTCTTCGGGTCCTTGATCTTGACCTGGATGGGCACAATCTCGTCGTCGAACCAGCCAGCCTTTTGCGCCATCTCGGCACGTCTGTAGCTCTCCGTCGCAAACCGGTCCTGCTTCTCGCGCGAGATGTTGAAGTCGTTACCGACGTTCTCCGAGGTCTGGCCCATGGGCTGCATGCAGTCGGCTCCTTCCGGGGTCTCGAGGATCTCGTCGAAGAAGGGTCGCTCGAGCCGGTCGCCGCCGACAGTCATGGACTCTGCGCCGATGGCGAGACCGACTTCGATGGCGCCGGTCGAGATCTGGTTGGCAATGTCTTGCACGGCTTTGAGGCCCGAGGAGCAGAAGCGGTTTACGGAGGAGCCGGCCGTTGTATTGGGGAAGCCGGCACCGAGCATGGCGGCGCGGTTGTAGTATGCGGCTTTGGAATCTGAAACATTGCCCAGACAGATGTCCTCGACGAGCGCAGGGTCGATCTTGGACTTTGCAATCACCTGCTTCATCAACTTGACGAGTATGCCATCGAGCGGGGTGTCCTTGAAGCCGCCCTTGAAGGCCTTGGTGAGCGGGGTACGGATCGCGAGCGTGATGACGATGTCATCAGGGTTCTTCGTGGTACTGCGCACTTGTCAACAAAGATGATCTTCTCCAGCTGCGCGGGAAGCTTACATGGCGTTCAATCCATTCTTGGACGTGGCCGGGGAGATATGGTTTACGATGGACTTGAGGCGTTCCGTCATCTTTGCTGTGTTGTAGGGAGAGAAATTGTGGTGTGAAGAGGGATGAAGGCGGTGTTTGTGGCAGAGAGAGTTGCGGAGGATGCGGAGGTAACAACAACGGTCGAGTGTGGGGCGCCGAAAGCCGAGGCACCTCGGAAGAATGTCACGGGGTCAGACATTGTGGTGATTGGACGGTCGTTGCGGCTGTAAGCGGTGAAAGTAATAATCACTTGTTTGCGTGTGTCTGGGGATAGGTTAGTAGTCTATGTATTGTACGTGTATTAGATGTGAGAGAGTGAGTAGGTGGACCCCCCTGGGTGATGATGTTCGGGTAACCGCGACCGACGTGCTCCGCACTTCCTGCCATCAACGTCATCGTTACTTCCATCTACGGTTCCAGCGCTATTAATACCCCTGCCAGTACGAAATTCATACCATACACCAGAGAACGCGTGGGGTAGTCAGACTCACAACCAGCTTCACTCCCTTCGTTTTATGAACCCAAGATGATTCCAGTCGTCCAGTGGGAACACAACGCGCAGCTCCAGTCCGGTGCAGCCGTACAACACACCCTAGAACCGAGCGCTTTGTTCTTCTCGACTTGTGTGATGGCAGCGGTGAGGGCAGCCGGTAGCTGGGTGAAGCTGATCTGAGGCCAGTCCCAGTCAGGAGGAATTTCCCAGGGGCAAGGATTCACGCAACCCCAGATAATGAAGCAGCATGGATCGTTCTCTCCGTCGTCAACGACGTCGACGGCTGTGGTAGTAGATGCAGGACCAGTGTCGATAGTGTCGGCTTGGTCCCCGCATTTCCAGCAGTAATAGGCGATGCCGCAACATATCTTGAAATCGTGGACCGCCTGGTCATCCTGGCTCAAGACCTGGTGGATGGCGGTGGTGATGGCGCCGGGGAACTTGCCGACGTCGAGGCTGTTGATGTTTGCAGAAATACCTAGGTCGAAGTCGAAGATGATTTCCTGGAGGATGGGAGCCGTGTTACTAACGGGAGATGATGTCGTCGATAATGCAAGGAAGAAGGGTAGCAAGAGCGTGAGCAGCATTACGGCACGTTGTTGTGTAGGTGTTAGGCTCCAGAGAGATATGGGGATAAAGCGAAGTGGTAGTTTAGGACGGATAGGTGGTGAAGAAGGAGGAAAGGCGAAAGATTTTATGTTGTGTCGAGTGATACAAAGACATAAAAATTGCGTTCAAAGACATTCGGACCTTCGTGAGAGTGAGAGACGTTCCATGCAGAAGCAGGAAGGTGCGACCAGCCCACTCCCGACCTCAAAAGCACCCTCAGTTTGATCATAGCAATGGGGAATTTTTGCCTGATGTGTTATCTCGCACTACATAGTACCGTCTCAAATATAGTCTATCTTTTAGGCTTCTCCCACAAGATGCTGCACTAGGTTGCCGCTTGCGTTGAATCACAGGCCGGCCTACAGTCTGTCACTCACACTCATGTGCCGCGCGTTATGGCCCGTCGGACAAGAGGCAAGCAACTACAACGCATTTACCGCACGGAATGTGTTATACACGGGTAAAACTTTAGTTATGTTACTCATCGTGAATAGGGTCTTTTTGACATCCCGATTTATCCCGGGTTACGGATAGTACCATGGTAGTCGTGTATGTTGTCTGGCACGTGGGCTCCTTTCACACCCGGTTCTTGCCGATAATACGTAACACTGGTGCAAGCACATGATTACATCCATTCACAGCCCTACAAAGGATTTTCTTTCCGGGGTCGCACTCATACATGTGGACAAATTCGGCAGAGACGGCGTGATGTCGACGTTGCCTCTTACAATTCAGACTTTAGAATTCACATTACTAGACATGATGGCTAACTTAGGGTAGCTAAGCAGGATTGACATCTTGCGCACCTGGAACAAGTAGTGAATGCCCCCAATACAGTCAAAAATGCTGGAGAAATACTCGGCGGGGTGTGTGTTTGGGTGCGTGCAGCTGATTCCTACGGGGGCACTGAGGAGTATTTGGCATATATCACGCCTGTTCGCATTGAGATGTCAGCTAGTCGGACCCCTTAACGTAAAGAACTCATTCTGTGATCTCATAGTCATCTAGTCTTCACACGTGTTTCTTCGATAGCATTAGTGCGCGACCGCGATAGTATATAAGGGGTAGATAGCAATACACACTGACTCAGGCCCTTTGTTACACACAGCGAACGGATCGGGGCGACGATCTCACCATTTCCCAGAAACTCAAAGATGCCGATGTTGAGGATAAGGAAGGCTGGCATGGCGGGGATTTCGATGAGGCCTAGGTCATCGAGTGATGATGGGGAAATAAAGAGGGGAGATTGATGTTTCGGATGATTGGTTTCCTACTGTCTGCGACGGCGCATCGAGAGCGAATCGAATAGCTAGCCGTTCTTTGGGAGAGGATGATGGATGTGTACGTGGGGTCGGAGAACCAGAGGTCTGATGCCTTTGATGTATTCTAAGAGACTTCATCTTCCTTCATCCGGATCCAGCCTAGCGCTTAAGATGGGTATGCAGGGGGGTGCCCGTTAGGCACCACCTACGGATCTAGGCGAGCTGCTGCCTACGGATGTCCGTGCTCTCGAAACCTCATAAAAACCCCAAGCCAGACACAGCACATCGCGCAAGTCCATCCCTTCCATCCCTCGCCCTTCAAATCTACGAACTGCGAGCTCTCCAGCGAATAAGCACATGTAGTGAATGAGTCAATCACGTGCATACGCGTCGTAGCCTGACTCGAACTACTCGGCGGCAAAACCAACCCCCCACCCAATCCATTTTTCGGCAACACAAGAACTCTGCATTTGCGACACGCAAAGCGAGTGCGAGTGTGCCACAGAATTCGGATACATATTGTACACACGAAAAATGGGCCAGTCACAATCCAAAACGGGGCACACTGTCGGCGGCGCTGTGCGTCCGGGAGCGGGAACGCCAGAGCCGGAAGCGAAAATGGATCCGGAGGAGCGCGCGAGGTTGCAGGCTGAGGTACAATACTCATGAGCTCCTTTTTTTCTGCCTCCACTTTTCTATACACGTTGTGTTGTTGTTACTTGGGAAGTGAGGGTGGGCGCTGACACGTGGGCCAGGAGCGCGAACGTCGTGCCGCTGCCGCTCAGCAGCGCCTTGCTGGCTTGCAGAAGAAGAAGGGTGCGATGCCATCTGCGGCTGCGACGTCGGCGCCGAAGAAGAAGTCTGCGCTTGAGCAGATGAGTGCGGAGAATCGTGGTTGGAGGGCTGCGGATGAGCAGGCGGATCTGAGGGCGTGGAATTGAGAGGTGGTAGAAGGGGGTGATAGATCTGCAAGGCACAGTATGTAGAAAGTATGTAGGTACTAGGTACAGAACCGTGATAGCTCTATGATCTTTGGTGTGGAGTACTGCATGTGCCTACATATGTATTTTTAGGACTCTTCACATATGTACCCCGTGTTCTCTGGCCTCTAGCCGCGCGGTGATTGGACGGGCGATTTCATTGTCGATACCTCGCTTCGATAACTTTCCTTGGCTTGGTCAGTGGCGAGACTGAAACATAGAATATGCAGCCTCAGTAGTACATGGACGCTATTCTCTAAGAAATTGTTGCTAGATATATGCCCCTTTCATGGAAAGCGAAGCGCAAGTGACGCACCCGAAATGCCGAAACACGCTAGCCCCTCTAGGCATAGCGCAAACTACATCGCTCCGCGATTCACGTTCTCAACGTCTTTTAACCGCTGCGACCTCGACCCCATCCCATTCCGTCTATTCATAGGAGTACAGTTCGAACCACGATGAATACGGATGAGACGATGGCCAGTCCAGCCTCGTCTGCTGAGCAGCACGCTGCAAAGAGGAAGTCGCACAGGAAGTCGCGCAACGGTTGCTTTCAATGCAAGCAGCGTCACACCAAGGTCAGTGATCACATGTGCGCAGTCATTGTCTTAGCACTTTAGGCGTGGCCCCCTGGGTTAGATGGCCAATCACATCTGACGCCTATAAACATGTTGACTTTTTGTATAGTGCAATGAGCAACGCCCACGGTGCGCTAACTGTGTACGGCTGGATATCGAGTGCACGTGGCCGTCGCGACAGAGATACTCGGCGACGACAGCCTACCCAACACCGCCAGAGAGCGATGGAACAGTCATGGCGGAGCCCCGTGTCTCGAATCCCGATGTTCAGCCTGACACTTTCGGATCCCAAATGAGTATGGCCGACTTACGGCTCCTGCATCATTGGACCACGAAGACATGCAGAGCCATGAGTTTAGATGTCCGCAGGTGCGAAGCATGGGAGACCAGACATACAGAGATGGCTCTTGACTACCCTTTTCTTCTGAGGGGAATGCTGTACGTGACCCTAACAGCCCCATAAGTCCCACCCAATGAGCCTTGTTGGCATACTGATGTCTACATTTAGTGCCGTAGCAGCAATGCACAAAGTGATAGCCGGCCCGATGGCTGACCGAAGCAGTCTGCTCGCACAAGCGGATGCTCACATTAGTAGGGCTCTTGCGACATACCGGCAAAAACTTGAAGAGCCGACTGCCGACACCGCCGTGCCGATGTTCTTACTTTCTGCTGTACTTGTCATATACAATCTCGCAGCAGCACAACTAGAGACTACCTCGGATTCTATCGCAGCCATGGTACGTAGCTTACCTTTGAGATTTTGCTCACAGCCTGGCCACGTAAACAGGACCCTATGGACGGGACGGTCTGCGCCAATGATCCCTAGATGAAATGTGCTAACGTTTTACCCCGACCGTAGACGCACTGCATTGGTCTAATTCATGGTGTCGTGGTCGTTGCTAGACCCCACTGGGAACAGGTGACAAACAGCCAGGTGTTCAGGGACTTGGCCGTCGATAAATCGGCGCCAGTCGGATCCCAAACAGTGCCAGAGGTTCTTCGGCTGAAGAGTCTAATCGATGTCAAGAACCTATCTCCCGAAGCTAGTGGTACGTAGCTTCCTATCTCGTTGCCCCTGCTCTAACTCTCTGGAGTGGCTTTGCTGACTGTGGACTTTTAGCCATCTACATCCAGGTCGTCGATGATCTTCACTTGTAACTCACCCTCTTGAGTATCACTGTCAACTACTAACACTTCACAGAGCCTTTCAACGTGTTCGCGAGTGCGCGCCTAACGATGATACCCTCTCCACTGCCTTTACTTGGACATCGGACTTACCAGAAAGATTTATGCAGCTTCTCCTTGCTCACGACCCGATTAGTATCTTAATACTGGCACACTTTGCAACGCTCATACATGAGTGCTGGGAGAGTTGGTGGCTGTGCCAGTTCCCTCAAAAAATCGTACTTTCAGCGCAGAAGCTTTTAATGACCACTCCCGAACTCCTCGACTACTTGGATTGGCCTCTACAGATAATCAACGACAATAAGTGAAGTAGCCCAGTTCGAATCGACTCCGCCCAGGTTATTACGTGGTCACCGCTCTTCGCTCTCTGGACAACTCATTATGCCTTGCAGGAATCAACAACAGATACCCCGAATGCGTACTATGGCTGAGCAAATGCAACATGACCAAAATCCTATTTCAAATAGCCGGTCAGGAATCTATTGTATCAATCAAAAATGTCCGCGTACCGGCGTCGCATTCGGGCCGCGCGTACAGCTGTGGGAGACCGAGAACAGCCACACATACACGGGTACCAAAACACAGCCTTCCGATGCAAAGTTTACTAGGATTGACGCCACAGATGACGACGCTTGGTGATGCTTGGTGAGGCTTGGGTGTTCCTCATGAGATAAACTCGCAAGGCTAACCGTTTTAGTTGCCTTTAGGCTGTTGGCATCTCTCGCGAATCTCACCAATCACAATAACGTCGACGCGAAGCACGAGCACGTGACGGATGTAAGACGGACACCTGTGGCACCAATGGAGGATTGCCGCATACGTTGATGGCCGTAAAGGTATAGAGGTATAGAGAGATTATTCTAGAGTCACATTTTGCTCCTGAGGTGAGTTGTGTTCAAATACAAGGACGTCTCCATGTAGACTGCATTCCATCACAACCAGCATTTACTTCTTCTTTGACTATCTGCTATTTCATATACTCTACGCTTTCCTCATTGTTGGGTTCTATCGAAACGTGAACTACACTTGAAAACATCCACCTCACGAGCCTCACCTATCCGACTTTCGCAGTCAAGTCTACCTCGAACGTCTCAACAGTTCCCTCTATACACCATCCGCGAAAACATTTCACCACACCCGTTGCCATGGCTGGGAATTTCGCCTTCTACCGCTACCACCCCTCGCTCGCCGCAGCCGTAATATTCGTTATCCTTTTCGGTCTCACAACCCTCTTCAACATTATCCAGATCTGTACACGGCGAACCTGGTACTTCATACCCCTAGCCATCGGCGGCATCTTCGAAGTCGTCGGCTACATCGGACGCATCATGAGCTCGAACGATCCGTTGTCACGGAATGCCTTCATCATCCAACAACTCCTCCTACTAGTCGCGCCTGCACTGTTCGCAGCCTCGATCTACATCGTCCTTGGCCGAATCATCATCCTCGTCGACGGCGAACGCTACTCCCTGATCCGCCAGAAATTCCTCACGGCCGTGTTCGTCTCGGGCGATGTCATCAGTTTCCTGGTTCAGGGCGCTGGCGGTGCTATATTGGGATCTAGCGATGGGGACCAGGATAGTGTTACTTTGGGCCAGAATCTGGTTATCGTCGGTCTCTTCGTGCAACTGTTTTTCTTCGCCGCTTTTGTGGTTGTCGCGGGGATTTTTCATTGGAGGCTGGAAGGTTCGCGCTCCTCCTCTTCCTCACCCTCCTCCGCGGTCAATATCTCGGTTCTGCCGTGGAAACGCCATCTTGTGGTTTTGTATTGCACGAGTGCGCTTATCCTCGTTCGGAGCATCTTTCGTGTTGCGGAGTACTTGCAGGGGAATGCGGGGTCTTTGCTGGGGCATGAGGTGTTTTTGTATCTCTTTGATGCTGTGTTTATGTTGGGTGTTATGATTGTGTTCAATGTCGTGCATCCTAGTCAGGTCACTGAGGCGTTGAGTGAGAGGCTGAGGGGTGAGAGTGCGGGAGGTCTGGTGGAGGGTGCGCAGGGGGATGCGTTTGAGATGCAGAGGGCGAAGGGAGGGAGGGATTCTCGTTTGTGGGTGTGAGGGGTGAGGTTTCCGGGGGGATTCTTTGGGGTGAGGAGGTATGGTCGCGGGTATTCGGCATCGTTGGTATTGGGTTCTGGCGCTTGTGTTGGGGTGTGGTTTCTTTGTGGTTTGAACTCTTGCTTCTTGTTTGGATTTCCTATGGGCTCTCGGCACCGTCTCCTTATCTTGACAATCCTTTGGACGCGGAGACACAAACGCCACGATGTGGCATTGGAAATTGTTTCGCGGGTATATGCATGGCTGGTATTGGGTTTTAGGGCGCCTGTTGTGAGGCTTATTTCCGTCCCGTCTCCTTTTTGAGTGACAGGATTTCTGGGGCGTGCATCGAAAAGACCCCTAGTTTATCGTTTAACTGTTTACATTTTGCATAGACTTTCTATCGACTTCTCCTGAGTTAGTGATACCTAAACATATAAATCTTCTAGAATGCAAACTTCACGTCTACCTACAGACAACACTTCAGCAACTGGCACACGACACATCTCCGCATTGAGCATGACATGTTTCAGAATGGCTGGTGCTGTTCTACCACACCTATGCTCTCACGAACATGGGTAAACTAAATAACAAACTGTATGACGTTCCGCACCTGGTTGTTTCTCGACGCGCTACGGACACCCACAGCGCTCATGGCGCAACTCACACGCTACGCGCATTTCTAGTCTACTGTCTCGAGACTAGCAGACCAGCTTCAAGCATAAGTCCGAACGCTTGGGCGGCAAAAGGGGTCCAGGGCGCGCTAGGGCCATGGTGGTGGTGGTGGACATCTAGAGCGGGTCACGTGCAGGCCAATGGATGGTGTTCGCGGGGAAAGCGGACGTGGAGTCCCGTCATCTCGATATCTCATGTCCACGGTCCATCATCATCACATCAAATCTCAACATGGATCGCCACAGCCCATCTCAAATTGCGCCAAGTGGCTTGGGCCTCTCAAGAGTTATGCTTGTCCCTCTTGTTTCCATCAAGCTCGTCGTAAATGCGCTCTACGCCTACGTCACTGCGCACGTCTGAATATCTGTCAACTCTCCCGGACTCCATCGGCCCATCTTCTCCCCATCCACTCGTTTGATGCGCGCTTTTACCGACCAAACTAATGCGTATGCGGTTCTTAATCTCTCCATGCGGCTAGCCTGTGTTCTCCATCTGAAGCAGGACGTGGTTCACGATCCGCTCGTCAAACCGCCAAGCCGTCGCAGGCGCCTGTCAGCAACCAACCACTCATCACAACGTCAGAAACAAATCCCATCACCTCGCGCCGTGATTGCACAGCGCCGGCCTGTGCCACTCGGTGCCACGATTTGTGTGCAAGGCGCTTTTCAAGCCTTAGTTTCGAGGGTGTCGATCTTGGGTAACAAGACGATGTGATTTGTCTGGGCGTTGCTCGGACGCACGCAATAATGCGGGCCCACTCGTCAGAGACGAAGGTGAAAGGAATCCCCGCTGTTGTCTGGCATGCCCAGCCTTCAGCTAAAGGGTGGTCCTCTGTCGCCATCTTGGGTTGTCTTTCTTCTCTTCTTCCCCCTTCGTCTTGCTGCCTTGGAGTCGTTTTTGAAGTGAGGCCACTTTTCTCTTTCTTTACTTTTCCATCCCCCCCGTTGACCGGATCCTTACTTCCTTTGGTCCTGGCGACCGGTATTATTATTATTTGTAAAGCACTGAGTTTGGTGCTTTGATACTTCTTCTTATTCGTCTTCTTTTGGTAATACTTTCATTCACTCAAGATGGGTCTCTACCACCGCCGTCGGCCTGCGCCGATCAAGATCATTCGTAGGGCAGATGCGCCAAAACAAACGGGAGCGGCGAGTCCCAAAAGCCCCGAGTCCCCCGGCTCTGCGAAATCGAGCGCCTCGTCGGTTTCTTCTGCGTCTTCTGCGTCCTCCGCCGGAAGCGCAAGTCCCGGCTCGGCTTCACCCACCAAGTCAACATTCCCGGCGAGCCAAGCAGCGGCCACACAAACAGGCGCACCCGCAATCACCTCAAACGCAGCGCCCGCAGCGACAAGTATCTCTCAATCTGCGCCTCCGCCAGCTTCTACATTAGCTACGTCGACGTCCGGTGCTACACCGGCTGCATCGGCTTCATCGGCTGCACCGGCAGCGGCTTCCACAACTCCAGCGGCCTCATCTGCCCCACCAACAACCAAAGCAGCAGAGTCGCCAAAGTCGCCAAAGTCACCAAAATCGCCCGAATCTCCAAAGTCTCCGAAGTCTCCGAAATCATCATCAAGTTCAGATCCCGCTGCTCCGTCGGCAACTTCTTCACAAGGCACGACTGCCCCTGCTGCTCAAATCACTGGAAGCTCCTCGGCCGCAAATGATCAATCGTCATCTGTTACATCAGCCTTGGCCGATACTTCACCAAAGTCTTCTGCGACCTCAACAGTGATCAGTACTGCTCCTTTGCCCTCCAACACCGCGAGTTTCCTGCCGGAAAATGCGGGCTCTACAAATAGCGGCCAGCCGCAGCCATCTCAGGTGCAAAAGTCGGGGATGAGCAAGGGCGCGGAAGCCGCCCTCATCACACTTTCTATACTCGGTATGTAAACGAGGTAAAAACCGTTGTCCACATTTCCTAATAATAAACAGGCTTCCTCGCAGCCGTCATTGGCATTTTCATCCTCTTCAAGCGCCGCCGCAGACGCCATAACGAACTCGGCATGCGCCACGCAGAAGATGCCTTCAATCCCAACAACAACGGTTCCCTGCACAACCCCGAGACGAAACACATGTCGTTCCACCCCTCAGCCGACCCGAACGCCCACATGACCAAATCATCTACCCAAACCGCGTCCCTATTCGGTGCCTCGCCTTACGAACGCCCCGAAACCGTCTCCACCCAGGACCCTCGATCACGCATCCAGCCCCCGCAGCCCACACCCAACCCCTTCGCTGACCCGGGCCGCAACAAAGCTTTCGATCAGATCCGCGGTCGGCCCCGATCTACGACACTGACGGATCGCGGTAGTTGGGTCGCAAATCCCTTTAAGGACCCTGGTAGCGAGCGCTTCGATCCGTTTGGTGAGTTGAAGGCCAAGGCGCGGGAGGAGCGCGTTAGGTACGTGGAGAATATCAGGAGGGAGCAGGATGAGCAGCGGAGGGAGAAGGAGGCTATGGGTTTGGGACTGGATGTTCCGAGGGAGGTGCCGAGGAAGGGGAGTGGGGTGACTGTTGAGGGTGTTGGTGTTTTGGATAGGACTGGTGCTGGTGGGTATCGGTGAGGTGAGGAGATGAGATGAGATGATGGGTGTTATTGGTGCCGGATGTAATTGCTACCTAGGGCATTACTATGGAGTGGGCGTGAGGAGATGAGTGCAAGATAAGATGACGGGACTTTTTTCTTTCTTATGTCTTGGGGATGTAATTCTAAGTCGGCGTTGCCCGAGACGTCGTGCTGCGCTCTCTCTACCGAGCAGATCGAGTAGACATGGATGTAGAAGTGTATTTGATAACTTGAGACATTATCTTCGTCATGTCTAGATATAGAATGGTATGCTTCTCAGCCGTCTGTCTCGCGGCTCGTCGCATCTTTTGTACGGTTTGGTTTGTAAGATATGTACTTGTGGAAGTGGAGCGGAAATTTATCGGGATGGTGGTGATGATGTTCTTCATGGTTATCATCATCATCACCATCACCATCATCATTATCATCGCACCCATATCCCTCCCTTCCCTAACACATCTCCGTAGGCGCTAGTAAGTAGGCAAGTATATAAACCCCCCTTTTCTCGCTTCCATGGATACTTCCTTCCCCACACTTTTCCGCCAGACGCACTTTCTTCACTCAAATTCCTTTCCGTTGAAAGACATGGAGTTTCGGGCTTTGGAGCGCTAAAACATGGCACGGTCCGAAATTATGTCGGTGTGATCGTGGAGCTGTCGAAAATACTATCACAAAGAATGAATGTGGATTGAATCCTGAGGAGGGGAGTTTGTTGGATGTTCTGGGTGGGGGGTTACTGAGATGGCTTTATAGTTGGGGTGTGGAGGTTGGGGCTCTGGGGGCAGTTGGGAGTTATAGAGATATGGGGAGGGACTATGTGGGTGTGGGTGGCGGAGTTGTTGGAAATTATTTTGCTCGGGTCGAGGTCGATGGTGGCGTTGCTTGGTTGTGGGGAAAAGAAGTGGTGTTTGTTGGGTGTGGTTTTGGAGATTGTTGGAATGACGGTGAGATAAATACATAGGGTTTGGGGTTTAGGGGTGATGGGTTAGGATACCCGTGTGGGTGGGGGTTTGGAATTGGGTAGATTATGGACGGAGGGGATATGTATGGTGGGCAGTTGATTGCGTGGTTGAGGGGGGATTCATGGGATGGGGTTTCGGAAGTATCAAATTAGGGAAGAGAAACAGTTATGAGGATTGGACTGTGAAGTATTGGAAAAGATGAAATTCTCCAATTATGTTGTGTTGGACTGGGGTTTAGACGGGTGGGAAGTGTCGAGTTGTCAACGCTACTATGTGGAGTTGAGGTGGTAGTGTACGTACCTTGTTTTTCTTTTCTTTTATCTTCTCCACTCTACTCCAAAATTATCGCTTCGAAGAGGAACAGTGTTGGGAAAACTACTGGGTTATTTCCAAGGATTGGGGTAGTAAATCCGTGCGTTTCTGGTGTACGTTGCTCTGATCTCTACGACTACTATCACTTTTATCTTCTGCCAACTTGGAAACCATACCATTAGTCTAAATGGCAGTGTCTTGTGTCCTAGTGGATTTAAATTCTAAATCGAAAGGGTCGTGTGTACGGAAAATTGAAGAACAAAAGCAGAAGCACCTTATGCGACAAAAGATGACCGAGCTCTCGTGCTTTATCTACTATCGAATGGAAACATGTCCTGTCCCCGTCTACGTAGAAGTAAAAAGATCGGCCGTATAGAATATGCGTTACTGATTCTCAGTCTTATTATCCAGCATAAAATGTAATTTTCGCTTTAAATAAGTTACTTAGTTTTATGTCGACTATGAAAGGCTCATTCAGCTTCCCATTTTCTTATCTTACAAAAGACTGTATTTACGATACTTCGACTAAAACCATACGTTAAGCTAGTAATGAGTCTAGGTCGTTCGGTGACTTGAACATGTATATTCTTGCTTATCTTTTAGGATCAGGAATAGAAAAATATATTAAGACCCGGACAAGCTAGAGACTATCGATGTAGACGATAATGATCGAATACCACCTCCGTGGCCATGTGGGGACGACATGTCATTCGTTGGAGACCTGAAAAATTGGACTGCCCGAGGAAGGTGGTGTGGTTAACGCGAAGCTCAGCGTGCACGGTGTTGACGGGCTCACGATTGCCGACATGAGCATCTCACCGCGTAATGTTGCTGCAAACACTATGAATACCGCAGTAGCAATTGCGGAAAAGGCAACAGATATGTTCATCCATAAGTTGGGTTTGCGAGGCTGGCTTCTTGCTACGTTGGACAGCCTAACTAGTCGTTCCTTTCAATGAACGTCCGACTTGATCGGCCATATAACGCTGCCATTATTGAACATAATGTCATGAGATTTATCAATTTTCCCTTACGCTAGTATATTCCACGGGTTAATGGGTGTAGCTAGACTAGTATAAAGTCCCTCTATGCTTTGCGCTTACCGTCAAGCCACTATGTAAGATAGTATTCTAATGTCACCACTAGAAATCCACGACTTAAATTAACATAGGAAGTAGATCAGACTTTCACTGTACAATGGATGGGGAAAGGTATTCTCCGTTGTATATAGGATATACAACTACGACAACCACACCATCCATACCTTCGAATTCCCACTATGATACGTTATACATGAAGACCGTAGTACAGCATTATAAAATATGTCACATACCAAACCTCTACGAAGCGTCCCACCTAAAAGATATTCAACCAAGAACAACGACCCTGTACCTCTTCTCTTTCACAGTATCGAACCCCATCCAACTATCCAACTCGTCGAGCTCATCGATATCCCGCTTCTTCGGTCTGGTAGGACAAGACGCAGTACTGCTCGAGGAGGGAGAGATAGTCTTGGAGGGCGTTCCAGAGGCAGAATCGCCCATAAAGGACGTCGTCATTGAATTCGTTCCCGTTTGAGTTCGTGTTAATGTACCCGAGGGGTTTTTTCCGGGGCTTGAAACGGGTTCGGAAGGCTTAGAAGACCCAGAGCCAGATGACCCAGTCTTGAAGGTGTTGCTGGTCATTGTTGGAGAAGACTTTTCGCTACTTCTCACTGAAGTTGGAATAACACCACCGCTCTTTGGTAGGACAGTGGAAGAAGCATTGGTCTTAGATGCTTTAGGTGGGCTGCTATTGCTACTCTTCAGTGGCGTCACAACTAAAGAACTGCTGCTCCTTCTTGGGCTTGGAACTACTGTTAATTTCGATGGGCTGGCAGTTTTCGACGACTTGGAGTTGTCTGCAGGTTTCGAGTTAGGCTTCTTCCTCTTCTCTAGATCATGGAACAACAGATCTGGCTCGGCTACTGCTGGTGCTAGCGCTGCGATGCCGTCTAACAGTATGATTAAAGAATGAATCGTAATGGAGATGTAATATGGGAAATATACCTTTCTGATTTCCCGGAATGGGAGTGTGCGCGGCTAGTGCGACGCTTCCAAACATTACCGCTAACCATACTGTAGGGTTCATAATGGAAATATTTGCAAATATTTATATGAATGAGTGAGAAAGAACAGTGAGTAGATATTATAGTGCAAACCACTCCGGTAAGAAACAAAGTGTACTGAAGTAGAGATTGTTAATATGAAAGAATGAACGACTAAATGGATTCAACGAGCTATAATCCAAAGGAGAATCTGTATAGAAGACGCGTTAAAGCTGGTGATACCATGATGTATAACTGATTTTCTACGAAACTCTTTGTCTCGAACTCATCAGTCCTACGCCGTCGGAGAATGCTATTTGACACACCTGGGCAAACCCATCACCGGTCTCCATTGTAGGAAGGAGCCCAAGTCCGCCGGAGAATGAGGCACAGCTCGAGAATTTATTACCCTCATTTCGCAGGCCCTTGTATCATTAGCTGCAGATGTGCGGAGTTGAAGGCGAAGAAGTACACCGATGGGGTAATCGTAACCACTTCGCAACAGTTTAAAAATGCAGTGGGATCATGTTCCAAATGTGTAGGATATGATTGGTATCAGATCACTGTGCCATAACGGCGTATGGTGATGTTGACGGGTAATATGCATCCGCCCCCACCTCTTCGGAGCTGAATGCCAGGTTTAGGTGCTATGCCGCATGCGGTATCTCTGGACTGTACTCAAGCTGCCCGTCCAAAAATTATGCCCAGCTTTCTGCCGACCAATAAGATACCATATTAGTTAAGATGCAACTGACAACATCTCCGTAGCTTTGGCGAGAGTATAGGAACGAGGCGATACCTTGCGCAAATGTAACTTGACCATCGGAGATAATCTACATACCTGTCCGGAGGCACAGTAAAAGGACTCAAGGTTATGTGTAATTGTACAATTCTACCTGTTGCTGTCAAGCAGTGTTAAAACATTGGTATATAGGACGCGGTAGCTCGGAGAACGCAATTCATGACATCGTTTTCATTCTTTTATACTCAATCTCAGCTCATCATGGCTTCGTCAATCAAGTTTTTGTTCTTCTTAACCAATATCTTGATCTTTAGTCGCGCCCAAGGTGTGAATACTAGGAGTCTTGACCTCCGAGATGTGATCCCTGCCGGCATGGAGGCGTATCATGACTATGAGGTGTGCATTCACCTCTCTGAGAACTATTTTAACGACGACTTACTCCATCTAGCTGGTTCATCTAGAGGAACGTGAAGAAGAGGATACTGTACGTTCTACTACTACCCCTTCAAGATTCTACAATTAATATGATCGCTAACACTTTCGGGACTTAGGTGTACATCACCAAACGAGCTCCTGTGTCCCCAACACCTGATGACGAAGATTGCAATGACTGTAACTGGTTCTCGCCTTGGGATTACAGTACAGAAGATGGGGTTGTCGCCGAAAAAAGACAAGCGTGGGAGTCGACGAGTCTTGGTATGAACGGAACATGGCATCGACTCAAGGTATTACTTTTACTTTAACAAAGCCAGATTATTGAAAAATACGCTGCTAACAGTTCTCTCTCAGGAACGAGCCACAACCCAGAGTAGAGCAACCAAACAACCAAAAAACTCAAGTAATCCTAAGACTGTCGTCAATCTATGCGAGCGTTGGGCATCTTTAAACGTAGACCCTCTGGATTTTGAATCTTATCGGTTCCCTTCGAACGAAGATTTAGAAAAGGTATCATTTGCCTACAGGGTTGGCTACTGGAGGTTTGCTAATAAAGTATTAGGTTGGAAGTCCCGTTTACGACTTTTCGCCATACGACAATCCGGATTCAAACACCTATTACGAAATCAAGGAAATTGGAAAGTTTCAATACCGTAATAAACCTACAGAAGCTAGAAATCGTGGAACATCTGTGGAGCATATTCTGGAATGGTACGTAACACTGTGATGGTTCTCTAACATTCAATCTCGTATTGGGTATTGAAGACTTTGCTCACCACCTTCACCTTCGACAGGCAGGCTCTTGTAGACTTCCTTCGAATAGACAAAGACCGCTGCAAACATATTGCGAAGTTTTTTCAGAAAGTAGTGGAGATCGACACCACGCTAAAGGTGAAGACCAACGACGGGAAAGGTGTCGAAATAGACGAGGCAGTCAGAGGCAAAGAAAGAGCTCTCGATTACGTAGCACATCAGTTTCCTGGTAAGTTCTTGCGTTTATATAAATCTGTTCTCGTTGCTCACTGGCTCATGTAGGCAATGGAGCCGGTGGATTTGTGAACAAATTCAAATACGAGTTTGTGAGCCTCCATGATGGTGTCAATACAAGAAAGGAACGAGTAAGTTTAGTCGTACACCTTTTCCACATGGGCACCCTACTCAGTAGATTACCCACAGCTCTGGAGTATGGGACAAGCCAACAAAGCGAAACCAAAGATGATTGCAGACAACGACATCAAGAAGAATATTCAGAACGGGTATAAGAAGCCTTATAAGAAGCCAGATGGCACAACAGGATACAAATGGACTCACTCCGATAAGAACCAAGGTCCGTAGTACTATCACTGTGCCAACTCTATGTTAGAAATACACTGACTATGTACCTTGGCAGGGCTCTGCACAGCAGTTGTTGCGCTTCGGGAAATCATCGCGGTGTGGGGTTACCATGCTACTCCATCAGTCCAAGCGATTATGACTACACAGGTCAATCGCATCGGGGACGCTCTAAAATACCTAGAAGACGGTCCCTTGAAGAACATTGACTTTTCCGATCCAAAAGATTCGACGAAAACGATCAAGTATCAGCCCATGGCTTCTCCCCTCAAGACGCAATGGGATGATTACATGAAGACAAGATATGCATCTGTCAAGCAGGATCTTGAGAAGACAATGTCAGATTGGGTTCCGAAGCTTCAGGCTGCTACGGCTAAACGCAGTCTTATGACTGTTGAAAAGAGAGGCACGAAGAACAATCTAGGTCCTCGTTGTGCGGAGGAGCCGGATAGAGCAAAGATGAAGTTTCGAATCAACTCTATTGATAGAGTTTATAAAACCAAGGGTGCATGGAATCCTTGACAACACATGTGTCAGAGCATGTATGCAGTCCTGGTAACGATTGTTCGGTTGGTGTGACTACTAGTGTTCCACTTTTTCTTTAGTAGAAGATGTACAATTCCAATCTCTAATAGAACTCTCAATAGTTTTTCCAGATTTAAGGAGACATGTTACTCATGAAGTTTAAGCTCCAAAGACAGGCTCTGAGCGCGTGATTATTAGATTTTATAGTTCAAATTTCACTGTGAAGTAGTCTTCTGATCCGTTTTCCAAGTTGAGATGAGGAGAAAGAACATTTAAGGAAGAGAGAGGCTGAGGACGGCATCACGTGATGAACTTACCTAAGCCGCGGCGGCACAAACTGCAGGGGTGCGCCCGGTGCCTGGCTTAGGTTGCTGTGGTAGCCCTGCTGCTGCTGCGCCGTACACCTCTGACCGCCGTTTATAAACCCCGTTGGTGCTCCCTATTCTTTTCAGGCATCTGTCGCCCAGTATCGATAATGGACTCCCTACCCCCAGAAATCATCTCCGAGATCGTGGAAGCCGCAAACGACAGCTCACCCAAGCTAAGCGCCTACGCTTCTATATCAAAGACATGGCAAGACGCTGTCGAGAGACGAACCTTTCGCTCCCTTGAGTTCAACATGACCGAAATCGACACCTTTGGATTATTGTTCGTTTCTACCAACGTGTGTCGCGCACGTTTCATCACCCGAATACTCGTTCGCTTTAGCGATAGGTCTGATGAAGACTTTACGGCGAACGTTGCTAGATCTGTTTCAAAGCTGCTTTGCATTCTTGCAGATATGGCTAAGCGAGCTTCTGATCTCCCTCCAGTGGAACTGTACTTCCTGGTAGATGACAACTCTAACGATGGTTCCCTCGACCTTGTATTGCCAGATGATCCTTCTTCAGCACCGCAGGTCAGCTCATTCGTCTTCGACCCCCGCGAAACATTGTGCGACTTTCGGAGGTACTCCTCTGTCTTCAAACTCCTACCCATGTTTCCGATGATGAAGAAGGTTAGATTGATGTTCGCGGACTATTTGCGTGATGCACCGGAGAAGCGAAGGGAAGAAAGACAAGGTATGTCCCGCTCTAATATATAACAGTACACTCCTAACATTTTGCAGAATTTGGGGATAGCTTCTGCAATTTTGATCTGGCTAGTATCCAAGCACTTGACTTGTTTATGTACCATCGCAGCCCTTCGGACGAAGACGAACGCCCAATTGACTTGATTCCCCGTGAAGGAATCCAGTTTGACGCTTTTGTACGGATTTTTCACCATATGGACAAGTTTTCCAGCGTAAAAGTCATTCATCTGAGAGGTCCAATCACTATCGGGGTCGACATATTCTCTCACCTCCCCAATCTTCCAGCTCTATCCGACTTCCACCTCAGCTTTACAGCATGTACGGCGGATGGGCGATGGTTTTTCACTAGGGACGATTCACTGTTTCCAGTCAAAGATATAGAAAGCGATGACGAGGACGATGTATCGATTCATAACTACAGTATCTACCTCTCCGAAGAAGAGGATACCAGAAACTACTTCCGCACCCTTCCCAACCCAGAAACGATCCCCCCATTCCTCCTCGCAGCATCTCAGTTCGTAGGAAAGTCACCGAAACTCTGCAAGTTCATTCTCTGTTATTGTGAGTTCGAGGGCGGTGGATGGACACCAAAGTGGAATGAGGAGGGTATGGAGCGGTATTTCGAGCTTTGGTTCGTCCGGCAGGGAACTCCTAGGACTGTGGCGGGATGGCCCAAGGTTATTGCCGATGAGAAATATATGAAGTGGAATCGCCTGTATTGGCGTGTGGGGAAACATTGGAGACCTGATGATGAGGTAGTAGGTGCTTGGAATAAGGCGACAGGGAACGACACCAAGGTTTTCTTTTTGAATGAAGAGTGCTGGGATCCGATGCGACCCGGTTTTCTAGAGTATCTGGGAGATTTGGAGGATGAACTGGTGAAGTGAGAGGCTCTTACCTTCGCCTTGCACTTCAGCCATACTCTGTGATTGTGCTTTTCTTTGGGAACAGCCAGTTATATAGACGTTTGTGGCATCCCTTTCGATATTACTTTTTGATAAATTCAAAGCGGATTCCGGACGATCCTCCAGTCACAATAAAGGGTTTTTCCATCTTGCGATTCAAAGTCAGCCTCGGTGAACCTCGTAGAGGGGAGAAAGAATTGCGAGGACTGCGCACCCTTCATATCTCGATTCTCAGTGTAAGGTCAAATGGCGGACAATTGATATTCTTTTGGTTCGGATTTACTTTTACGCGGGATGGGATTTTGCGCGTTCACGTTGGATGCTACAGCCTATCCGTAAGATTTTCGTGCCATATTGTGAAACGTAATTAGCCCATGAGTACAGATGATAATTAAAGTTATCTGGAGGTGGAAGGTAGACTTTTCAGTCTAAGAAGGCAAGATGCTGGCCGAGAAGGAAGCTGCAGAAAGCTTTTATAGGAGTAACAATATGTTTCCGGTCGATATTTCTAGTGAACGGAATTTGGGGATTTACGGTTTGTGGATTTACGGTACAGTAGATTCGACAATAGACGTCAGAGCACCATCGCTAAGGATCATGAGCATCTCGTAGTCTTCTTATATAGATCTTTATGTGTTTGGGGATCCGGTTTATCTAGAGTAGTGAGTTGCAAGCTTATCGTTTTCACAGTGCTTCTCCATTTCGTCCACCTAGACATCAACCAACGTTGTCGGAAACTACAAGACCCAGACGTACTGTCGCATCCGAATGCGAAATCCGGGATGTAAGAATTTTTTTATTTGAGTGGGGATGTGTTCAGGGATATCGCAGCCCTCTCAAATAACTGGTATTTCTCGATTATCTGATTTTCCGTTCAGCTCTCCCACTGCGTTACCAAATAACATCCGCGATATTCACTCATCGATTGACGACTACCATGAACGATTTATCTTATCCAATAATCTGACTATTAAGAGGTACTTTGTTACATATGAAGTTTGTCATGGTTCGGTGACTTCACCAACAGCTAACACCGAATACGAACACGCGATGCACCATACTCACCGATCGCCAGACCATCGATATTTCACGCAATAAAAGCTCTACAAAACGAGCGTGGAATTCCTATACGGGAATAGGAAGAAAGTGACGGGATAATTTATACGAAACATGCTATCGCCTATACCGGGTTGATCTGGATAATGTGAGACATTCTACCATTGTAGGCGCTAATTACTGGAAAAACCAACACAACCACTATCGCGAAATTTCAGGAAATGGTGATCTTTCGTAGGAGCTATTTTGCTCAAGGTTGGATTTGTTGGTCACTGGTATTTGAAAGGTCGAGTGGTACTGTGGACTTTTGACGTTAACCCACCATGCATTTCCTCGTAGGTATCGTGAGCACTTTCGTGCTTGCTCAGGGCGCCAGTGCTGCATTCGGATTGACGTCGTCGAGCTCGCGATTTATTGTCGATACGGATGGCGGGCTTGTGTTTGAAGTAAACAAGTAAAGTATTTTTTTTCTACTTCGACCAAGCTGGCGCTTATTTCAACCAGGTCCAACGGCGACATCACAAGCTTAAAGTACAATGGAGTCGAATACCAGGGCACCAGCAAAGCTTCCGGAATCAACTCGGGACTAGGAACATCTACCGTCACTGGCGAAACTGTCAATGGATATGTCAAGATAACCGTGAAGTCTAGCGCGTTGCCTGTCACGCAGTACTACGTCGCGAAGCCAAAAGATGCTATGATCTACATGGCAACTTACCATACAGCTGAAGTCGACCCCGGAGAGTTGCGATGGCTTGCAAGACTCAAGACTTCAGAGCTTCCTACTGGTGTACATGGAAATGTCGGCGACACTCGAGGTTGTACGGCGATTGAAGGGAAAGATACGTTCAAGTGTTCGAATGGGCAGACAAGATGCAAGATGTACACTTCCGATCGATTCATTGATGATAAAGTGCACTGTGTCTCAGGATCGGTGAGTGTCAAGCTGGTCATCCCTTTTGCCAGCTTAACTAATGCGTCGTTAGAAAGCTTCAGTCTGTATGGTCATGCCAGGCGTAGCCTACGAAACATCAGCCAGCGGTCCGTTCATGCGTGACATCAACAGCCAAACCGGCGATAGTGACCAGGAGCTCTACTGGTACATGAACTCAGGACACGTGCGCACTGAATCATGGCGATTCGGGCTCCAGGGACCATATGCCATGGCCTTTGGCGCAACCAACTACAAGCCATCCGACACTCTCGACACAAGCTTCTTCAGCACTCTCAGTATCCAGGGATATGTCGCAGCCAGTGGTCGCGGCACTGTATCAGGCACAACCTCCGGGGTCGCTGACGGTTTCGAGACCGTGGTGCACTTCCACAACACGAACGCACAGTACTGGGCGAAGTCTACGGGTGGGAAGTACACATCTTCCCAGATGAAACCGGGGACCTACGGCGTGAATTTGTACAAACAAGAGTTCCTAGTCGCAAACGATACCGTTACCGTCACTGCCGGGAAGACAGCTACCAAAGATATCGCCTCGAAGGAACCAAGCTTACCAGTGATATGGCGCATAGGAGAATTCGATGGCCAGCCCTTTGATCTCAAGAATGGAGATAAGATCGAGAGAATGCACCCTTCTGATACGCGCATGGGTACTTGGGGTGGATCATTCACCGTGGGTTCGTCGAAAGCGACTGATTTCCCAATGGCTCTGTGGTCGAAAGAGGGTGGCAGCGCGACTGTCAAATTCACTCTAACACAGGAGCAAGTGAAGGGCCACGTTTTTCGTATTGGCACGACACTTTCTTTCAAGGGCGGCAGACCCTCCGTCAAGGTCAACAGCTGGACAGGCACAGATCCGGGAGCTCCGGTGAGTAGAATTCCAAGTGATATTGAAGTCGCGCTAATGGAACCAGACTCTGATCGACTCCCGTGGTGTCACTCGCGGAGCCTATCGTGGTTATGGAAATGTTTACACTTGGACTGTGCCATCTAGTGCATTTGTGGTTGGGTCGAATACTCTGACGGTTGGGGTATATGGCAGTGGGGATGCGAGCTGGTTGAGCGCTAATTACATTGTGGATGCACTGGAGCTTCAGGATTGAGCTATCATTATGATGGGATCATTCTTCAATTCACACTAGTATATTCCATGTAGAAGTTAGTCAGAAAAGGTTAATTGAACCCTGCGGATAGAGTACAGTACTACGTCGAAAGCATGGCTGAAAATCTGCGAACCCGAGACATCGCAATGGGGGAATAAGTCTGCTATGTTTCAAGCGGTTATCCAAGCGTATATGGCAACTGATGTGATGTTGAATATTGAATTAAAGGATACTCACGTGACTAGATTCTTTCACCCCGGGCACGCTTTAGATATCATAGGGGTCCGTGTATCCGACACACCTTCCTCGAATGACTAGCGCCTTTATTGAACTTAAATCTCGCTACCAACTAGGTACACATACACACTCCGACTTGCCAACTACACCAATATGTCTGACCAACCCGCGATCTACCAGCGGAATATCGATTGCTAACCTCTCTTCAAGCTATAAGCGGAGCTCCGTATCGCCATCTACAAGCTCATTCCTCTTCACATTTTACAATCGCAAATATGGAACTCATGGCCAGAAGACCCTCCGTCCTGTGCCCTCGTAGTCGTTCGTGAAATCACTGACCACACACTACTCACAACATGCACGCAATATACGATGATGCCAGAACAACATTCTACGAAATGAAGATTACACGGATCTTCAACGGACAGCTGAAGCTCATATGTCATGGCGCAACTTCCATGACCCCACTAGGTGCATTCGTAGTAACCTCCACCCTTTCGGAACCATTTTTCGACGACCTCACACTCGAGCTGGACATGGAAATTGATGGTCTCCCTACGAAGTGGACTAAGGATCGTATTGGTTATATGATGTCCACGGAATACAACCCTAGTTGGCACTACAAAATGGGTCTCTTCACGGGTATCGGTGGCCACGGCCATATTTGCGAAATTGGTCTGGAGCAATTCCTTAGTCCAGCCACCCTCCATATTCTGCTTGCACCTCCGTGGACGAGCCCCGGAATTCAAATCGTCTGGAGCTACAAACGCGATGATGGATGTGACCGTCCCACGGCGATGGAAGACCTTTTTGAGGCACTCATGCAGTGGACTGAAAAGCATTACTATTTCAGGTGTAACCACGCCGGATTAAGCGATAGAGACAGAAAGAAGAGGTCCGAGCCAGTGACCTATGATGTTTTGGGTCCATGGGAATGACTACTAGAGCATGGCCAAAGATATCTGACCAAGAGTGAAGAGAAGGTTGGTTGGGAAAGGCTGTCCCCAGTCAATACGGAGTTTGCACAATCGAAGGGCCAAGCATTGCGCCAGCTTCGCTATAAAACCAGTAGTAGAACGAATAAATCACGTATCTTACTTTTGAACGTTACAAGTGCATATCAATCTGTCATCCGATGTGGGAACGAGTAGTATCAACAGCGAGCTCGGTCACAATAGAATTATTGTAGTGTAATTCAGTGTTTTGACAGCGAAGGGTCCAGTCGTTGGTCGATAAACTCTCAAAAGCAAATTGTAGATGAAGTGATCCCCCGCACTGTGTCTGAGCAATTTAGAAATCGGGATGTCCCAGGAGGCTATAACGTAACAAGATACAAGATCAATTTTCTTTCTAACGCTTGCGTACATGTATACGACCACAGCCAGGTAACATCATCTAAGGCTTATTCATACTGGGAAAATACTAGTGCATGCTATAGACGCGTAATAATGCATGTATTGATGGAATGCGAATCCCGCGTGACCTTTTGAGACTCCAGCTGGAGCACCATATCATGCTGAACACCATGAATAGCATGCCAAACGATACACCACAGCACCTTTCTCCATCCCTGGCCCATTTCCCCTCCAGTAACTTACGAATCTATATCCTCTGCGCAGCGGCATAATTCACCTTCTTCTTATTCCGGATTCGAGTAGATTGACGCAAATCCTCGGTCCTCTTGAACTTAAGTCCCTTGAATGCATCAACATCAGCATCCGAATCCGTTTCGACCGGTGTGTCCTCGCGTGGCATTCCCGTATTATAGCGCTTTGCTCTCGCGATCTTCCGAACAGGTACAACGTCCGAATCAGAATCCGAGTCTGGGGAAATGGCGCTGCGCTTCCTCTTGTTCTGTTGCGGTCCTGCTTCTACGGCCTTCTCTTGGAATCCGATCATGTCACTAAGTCTAGCCAATGCTAAGCCATACGCCTTAGAATCCTTTCGCTTCCTTGCTTTGACCCTCTTTTCTGCTTTCTCCGTCGCAGTTATTTTCTCTATGTACTTGTAGTTCCAGCGACTAAAGACGGCACCGTCGTGGTGTTGTGAGGTGACGACCGTCGGACCACCAAGGACAAGAACTAGCCTAAATGTACGAGTTAAATTTGGTTATTTAGTGTAAAAAAAAAGGTGGGGGGGGGGGGAGACCTTACCTATCAAAGTCATCAGGGAACTTCCAATCCTCGTCTTGATGTTGCTCTTGTCGATGATACAAGATGCAGCGAGTGAGATCCAAAGCATCTCCACCCCACGGAAACTTTTTCACTCCATTGGCAAGATCCTTGAACTGCACAGATGCCAATTTCTGCTGATTGGAGTCCTCCGGATCCACTTGCTTTGTTGTCCTGAATCCTGCTACGGAGACGGAAGTGGGATCATGAGATGGAGGAGTGACATGTCTGGACGGACACCACGTCTCGAATCCGGGTCTCCTGCACATGTAATACCGCATCATACGTTTGATAGTCCGGTCGTACGCATATATCACAATGTCTTCGGGCACGTGGTCTCCCATTTCCCGATAGCTCTCAATCATATTTCGCATAGCGCCGGCGGCGCCGTTATTGAAGGCTCGGTCGATGACGTCTACCGATCTCAACCATTTGGGGAAGAAGCAAATGATCTCGGCGATGGTGATGTTCGCTTTTCCGGTCGGAAAGGGGAGGTCCTGTGAAGGTGCCAGGGAGAGGCTGTAGTAGTCTAATCGCTGCGCGTTCGCAGCACTGCGCGGTTTCGAAATCTTTTGCGTGGCAGTAGAAGAACTGAACTTGGCTCCTGAGAGTTCGGCGGTAGCAAAGAGTGGAAGGTTTAGCGCATTTTCTGCGGATACGTCATCCTCGACGTTCATAGCTGAAAAAACATTTTTGATATCAGTGTTTTCACCGAGTCTATGCTTGTTCCAGGCCTCTATGATGATGCGTTCGCTCCTCACAAAACCATTGAGGATGCTCTGCGCGTCTCGCTCCGCTTTGTCGCAGTCTTCCATAGCATACTGTATGTTCGAGCGAAGAGCCTCTACTAAACGCAACCGTCGATGATGTTTTATTCCCGCAACTTTGTAGGCGGAGCGCAGAACACCGGACAACGCGTCATGGGAGAGGGTGGGTGTTGGTTTGGCCCTGGCCCCAGGTCTAGCCATTGCGACTTGTCTATAGGCCTCGTGGTACGCTCCGATATACGAGACAAAGAAATTGTGGTGATCTGTATTTGGTGTCACGCAGCCAGCGTTCACGCAGGTTGGGCGGGACTGAAGTGGAGTGGAATACGGTCAAATCGACAAAGCCGTCAAAAATTCCAGTTTCCGTAAGATTTAATGACCACCTTCGTTTGCAGAGATCGGCGGTCTTTCACTGAACCGCTCTCAATTGCAAACACCGCGTGACGGCAGCTCGAGTGGTTCACTTCGAAATGATAACTTTCCACTCTAATAAATCTTGTTTATTCAGAAACACGCATTGTTTCTCACATACGTCGACACAGGCTTGGGTCTATGCAATTAGCTCATCAGAAGTCCTATCTGCGGATTAGCAAACGCAGGCTAGGTGAGGAATATACGGCCCTATGATCTTCATGTTACTACATTCGCTGAGGAATACCAAGTCAATTGTTGACCCCTGATTACTGGTCAGGATATAGGTCGATATCATGTACAACCCCGGAGGTTGGATACGAAACGGCTTGGGCGGATGTAATGTAAGTTTTGCCGTCCTCAACAAAAATCACCAGTGGGAAGAACGCGACGAATAAAACAGGGAAGAGTAGGAATACGGGTTTAGAGGATAGATGGGGCTTACTATGCGAATCATTCATATGGAGTGATTACTATCTTTCACTCGAAGAGTCAAACTATCAGATCAATCTGTACACCACCATCACTCAGTCCATTTTCACCTATCATTTTCCGTCCCTGTACTCTACGAACTAGCTTGAGGGAAAATACTACATATTAAAATATCCCGACATGAATTGGCATCTTACCTTCTCTGACAGAAATGATCTCGCATTAGTCTAACCTTATGCAACGATATCCAAGCGGCTTCCAACTCCGAAATGTTTCAATGTCCCGCTATCCTACTACCTCTGAGTCGGTATTGACTAATTTTCGCCTAATTTTGCATTAACTGTCTAGTCCTGGTGGATAGGAACAAAAATCGTAGGTGGGGCAAGTGTCACATCGATATTGGCGGTTTTCGCGGATACAACGAAAAGAAAGGTTATACATACTCTGGATCCCAATCGGGAACACAGGTAATACAAACGTCTTGAAGTGGCAAAGACTCATACTCGATCTCGTAGCCTTTGGCAAAAATCAAGGTCTCACGTCGTATGTCCCTGAGAACAGCTTCGATCGAATCATGATCCTTTGAATAGTCATCGTCGTTTTCCACCTTCCAATGATGAACCATTCGGGCCAAAGCATGGTGGCCATGTCTCCAGGCCCTGCATATTGTCCTCGCGTAGTTGATGTTCCCTTTTCCCTTAATACCTTCACCCGCTCCTAACCCAAGCAGGTACTTTGCCATGTCCAATCTGCCAAACTCTGCCGCACCCTCGATTGCTGATCTTCCTTCAAACTCACCCGGAGATGCATTAATATGAGCTCCAGCACCTATGAGCAAATCCAGTATGTCGAATCGATTTGTAATTGCTGCGAACTGGAGCGCTGTAGCACCATTGGCTATGGCCGGCCGAGCATTGACGTCAACACCCTTTTCGAGGAGCCTCTTCAGTAAAAGAACTTTGCCATCTCTTACCACACATTGAGAAGTGGAATGTGTGCCTTCAATGTCAGAATTATTACTCTCGTCCAATAGAGAGGAATCTCCATGATTCAGTAGCCAATTCACAACTTCGTATTGTTGACAATGCGCTGCGAAATGAATCACCGAGCTTTCATATCTTTGGCCTCTGCTGTCTCCAAGATAATCGAAAACCTCATGAATAACGATGTTTCCGCCTATGGTGCTTGCGAAGAGTTCCAACATCTGCATGTTCCCCCATTTGATCGCTATACCGTACGCCTGCATTAAATGGTTCTTGACAATCGATTCCTCTACTTTTTCCACAAGTCTCTGGTAATGGTTGAACATAAGCCGTATTATTGGCTTATTCTCGTGCCCAAGAGCCTGTCCAAGAGGGGTCCTCTGTTTCGGTAAAATCCTTGCGCCGTAATCATCATCGAGAGGGCGCCCATGATCATCTGGCCAACATCCAATATCCAAAAAGGTTTGAACCATGCCTACTCTTTGCAATGCTACGGCATAACAGAATCCGGTACTAATGTCGCCAGGAGTTAGTTCCTGGTTCCGAATGATGTCCGCCAAAAGATCCTCTAAATCTGTCATTATAGACGCAAACATGATCTCCCTTTCGTAGGAAGGAAAAAGGCGAAACAGTTTCAACGAGGTGAAGGTCTTGATGAAGTCAACCGGAAAGGTTTTTACACACATGGAAAGACAGCGGGGGGTCATCCATGGTCTACCCTTTGCGATTGCGACATCTAAAACTCGAGAGAAGAGATATGCATTCCTTCCACAAGCAGCGTTAAGTAATAGGTTCCATTGGAATTCGTCCCCCTCGCTGCAGTCCTTGTTTCTGGAGTCGCAATGGCAAGACTTGTCCTCTGAGCAATGGCCAATTATGGCCACGTCACTTGTGGACAGGTCGTTCACAACGCTATGTTGTGAAATACAGTCCAGTATATCAGAATATTGTGTACCCGACTTTGGCCGCTGCTCTTTTAGATACAAAGTATCTTGGTGACGCATGCAAGTGCGTGAAGTTTTGTTTGGCAACCAGGCCCCATGTTCAACGAAGAGATCAAACATCTCCTCATCCCCCACTTCCAAAGCTATTCGAATCACATTGGATGCGCCAACAAAGTGTTGCCTGCCCGTCGTGGGATGTACAAACGAAAAAGGATCCGGGTTATGAGGGGATACATCATCAGCATCCGCTCCGGCTTCGATTAACAACCTGGCGATTTCCATGTGGCCAAATGCAGCAGCAAGCTGTAAGGGAGATCTTATTCCTGATTGATTTGGGTCGACTCCTTTATTAATCAGGTGGGAAACAATGTTCGTCGCGCCGATATGCACAGCACCGTGTATCGGAGCATATAGGGTTTTTTTAGATCCGATTTCGAAAGTACCCGGAGCATATAGGGTTTTTTTAGATCCGATTTCGAAAGTACCCATGTTGCGGAACAGCTGTTCCCCACAGGCGTAAGTATGGATGTTACATCCAACCTTAAGAAGGAACTGTGAAGCTTTTATATGGCCGCCGATTATGGCAAAGGTCAACGGACTCCCTTCATTGAAATCGTTAGTCGCGTGGATTTCAAGTCCTTTAGCTCGTAGCGTTTCCAACGTGGAGATATCTCCACCAAAGGCCGCAGCTTCATAAAGCACCCACGGTTCCTTTCTGAAAGACTCAAATTGATCCCTTTGTTTCGATACCAGTAAGTCGAATACCGATACATGACCGTTGTAGGCGGCAGCAATGAATATGTCTTTATGAAATACAACATTCAGCTGTTCCATCCGCTGAACGAGATGATTCACAATACTGACATTGTTGCGTTTGATGGCGAATATAACCATCTGTCTCCAAGGCCAATAGTCGTTTTGCTGCATAGATCTTGATCCCAGGGTTGCTCCGTGATGAAGTAAGAATTGAACAAGACCTTCATCGCAAGAATCAATTGCGTGGTGGAGCAATCGACTGTAAGGTTCATGCGAAATTCTATCGCCGACCTGTTCGCAGTTGATGTCGACCCCCGAATCAAGCAAGATATTGAGCAATGGATAGTTGCGTCCTTTGACAGCTGGCAATAGAAGCTTTTCAGCTATAGCTTTCATCGTGAACTCGCCGCGAAGAAGTAACCTCTTGAGGAAATCACGATTTTGCTTCTCTCGGGTGAACTCAACGACAATTGGCGCGAGCTCTCTGACGTTGAGGTTGTTAGACAGTAGGTAAACCACGTGCTTGAGCAACTGAAGTTGCCTTCCTACTGGCGAGATGTCACTTCCTGTCTTCAAGTCGATATCGCTGGATCCGTCCTGCCGCTGGGGTAGATAGGGTGTAGGATCGAGAACAGCAGGATGAAATGATGTCTCAAGTACTTCGATATGCATGAACTCGTTCCAAAGAAGTAGGTCTTCGAGTCTGTTGAATGGTGATGTAGTCGCTACTTGGGTATTCCTGCTATCCGTGCTTTGAACTAATGTCATACCGTTGTGACTCGGTCCAGATATACTGAGTGTGCTGAACAGTCGCAGGAAGTCGCGCCAAGGTGTCATCTCAGCACTTGCGAAGAGTTTCTCTTTATCAAGGATTAAACTTGACTCTTGGTCGAAATCTAAACTGATGTCTCTTGATGCCGGAGATAACATCATCGACGTGTATGTATCAGGACAAGGCATTGTTACAGGTTGTAGTCCTGGGGATAACACCATCGGTGTGTATATCTCAAGGCCAGGCGGTGTCGCAGGTCGTGGCGCAATATTCAACACTGTATCTCATTAGCCACGAAACTTTGGAGCCATTGCGCCTTAGCTTACTCAACTGCTGTCGCTCAAAGGTTGTCGTCGCATATCTTTTTCTCTGTTTCCTAATCCTGATGTCCGGTATTGGCACGCCATTGATCCTCACACTGGAAAGTATTTTTCCGTTCGCCTCACGCTCCAGGATAGAGTGCTCTATATATTCCCACTCTTTCCTGGTGACGTTCCTCTTCTTGAACTTCCATTTCTTGAACATTCTCTCATATTGCGGCTTGCTGCGGAGATGTTAGCCCGACTGCATCGCACAAAGATCAGTGTCCACGTTTGTACCTTCGTTCGAAGCCTTTTCGAGATTTCATATGCTCGATAACGGAAGCCAGAGTCTCAGAATTGATTTCATACAATTGATACAGCTCCTCCTTGTGCTCTTCCCACAGCTCATCTTCAGCCTTTCGTTTTGCCATCTTCCCCCGCCGTTTTGCCACTCGTTTTTGTGAATACGAGCAGCCTGGTATTCTTTGTGGATTTTTTGAAGTTGAAACAAGTGGTAAATGATGCTGTACTCAGAAGTCGTGTTTCGAAGTGCAATGCGTGCCTGTGGGGTGAAGTGGAGGAGGAATGGAGGCAGAAAACTCGAGCAGGCTGAAGTAACAGCTGATGCCTGGCTTAGTGAACTGTGTAACACAGTGTGTTGTCGCACTGATGGAAGCCACAAAACTGCTGACCGATTGGCCGCCACATGCATACCAACGCCCGCATTTCATTGGTGGACTCCAAAAGTTGCATAATCGTTTTGGATCCCTATTGGTAACGGCCAAAAGTGTTGATTCTCGGACCAGGTCATGATAGATATCTCGTGATGATAATGGCTGCGCCCCATATACATTTGCATACCAGATGTGACATGTCCCAATCTGAAAGTGTAGTCTGACGTTTATTGGATGAAGCCAAAAGACGCATCCGACAACAGCCCTGACAGCCCACATTATATCTTCGAGCCTCAGGAGGGACAAGAGAGCGACATGTTTCATATATTATACTGAAATGGTTGCAAGTATAAAAGGTTCTCAATTTATTTAATTCACGCTCAAGAACCACCTCTTCACAGACACAACTATTATCCATACCGTCCTTCACCTTTAACAATGCCTTTGAACACGGAAAGCATCATTGGCCTAGCTACTCTTCTTGTAGCCAGTCCACCTACCTTATACTGGCTTTACAAGCTCTTGACGCAGTCTCATCAGCATCAAGACCCCTGTAAGATGGCCTCTTGCAGAATATTTGAAATCAATCTAATGGCTTGAATAGTCCATATCCCACTCTACCACAACTACGAAGCACAACCACATACCCCCGATATCCAGCTCCAGCGTCAGGAAATATGGTCTCGTCATACGAACCTTGTCCTCCGTTCCACAGATGACTCTCAGAGGAATATTAGACAAGGTGTATAAGGGTCGCCTCCTTTGCAAGACAGTTGAAGGATGTTGGTCAATAGCCTCCAATGTTGGAGAGAGTTCTCGGTTTTGAAAGCTGGAGAAGGGCGATTTGAGGACTCTTGGGCACGAGGAGGAAAACATAGCAGTAGAATGTGGGATTAGGTTAGTTTCATTGAAGCACTGTAATGTGATTTACGGTGGATAGGTAGCGATTCAATGATACCAAGTTTCAAACTCAACTGCGTAGTCGATGGCGTCATAGAGTAGATATAATAGTCTGTTCATAGGTCGATTCAAACAGGATGTGCGCCAGGAAATGCTCTATTACATATAACTTACTTACATATCGTGGGAAAGACCTATTCCCGTCCCTTCGCTGTATAATTATGGTCCACTTAGTGGTTTAAAGTTACCTAGGTATTTGTACTTACAGGAGAGCACGCTTACCCTAAACGAGTTAAGCGTTGAAGGGTGAGGAGTGCATTAGCAGTGGCCCTGGAAATGTATTGCCATCACAAAATCCTAGTGGATTCACATATATCCAATCTTCAAATTCAGAGTAACAGTCAACAAGTGAGCGGCTTAAAAGAAGCGGAATTAGCATGAGTATGAGTAGATGAATGATGCTGGAAGCCTTATCGATAAGAGCTCGCCGATGCCTATCGGTCCCACCCCGCATCCTTCAATGGACATCAAGATATCACCATGCCCTCCTATTCTTCCTCCGCAATTCCTTGAACCTCTTTCTTCCCATTCCCCTCTTCTGATCCTCCACACTTGCTATTCACAATGGTGGAAGCCTCCCCACCAGCAACTGAGACAATTGCCGATGACGATACCTGCCCCGTACGTCCAGCCCATCAAACCCCATACAAAGAACCATCACTGACAAGTCCCGCCAGGTCTGCCACCTCCTCATATACGCCCCTGTCCGCACCCAATGCTCACATATCCTGTGCGCCTCATGTATGGCACAGTGGGCCGACACCACCTCCACAACGAACATAATTCACTCTTCTCTCGACCTCGATCTTCGCGAATTCGATCCAAATTATGACCCTGCCTATGATCTCGAAGCCTCATGTCCGATGTGTCGGACCCAAACATCAGCGCAGCCAGATACGGAGTTATCTCGGGAGCTAGAGGAGCGGTACCCGAAGACGTACCAGGGACGCAAGGAGGAAGAGGAGGTGGATAGAGGACAGAGAAGTGGGCAGGGAGGCGTGGAAGGTGTGATGATATTGATTGGGAACCGGCATAGGTTGGAGAGGGGATCTGGGGACGATAATCAGCATGATTGGACGTTTTTTGTAAGGCTTTCGCGACCAGATTTGGTTGAACATGTTCATGTCAATTTGCATCCTACGTTTCGTCCGCCAAGGGTCACGTTGAGTAAAGCGCCGTTTGAGGTGCGGAGGTTAGGCTGGGGTACGTTTACGCTGCAGGCGGTCATTGTGCTGAAAAATCCGTATGTGTGGGTCCAGAGTGTTGAGGAGGATGAGAAGGAGAATGAATTGAAGTTGCAGTGGACGTTAGATTTTGAGGGAAGAGGCCGTCAGGGAAGGGTGCGGGCGAAGGTCATAAAAGAGGAAGGTACGGAGGAGTTGGATGGGATCGCGAGGCGGACAAGAAGTGGAGGCGTGAGGAGAGAAGAGGAGAGAAGAAGTCCGGTACGGTATCCGCATATGGATCCTGAGTTTGAAACGTAGTTGAAAGAAGCCACTTCCCAGACACTACACCCTTTTCCTGATCCCAAAGAAGCCCCCTTATGCACCCACCCTCTATCATACAACCATCTCAAGATCACACCATTCATATACCCCCACTGAACCACGTGCGAGAACGTCCCCTCCTCAAAACCATAAACACCATCCATACCCTCCCTGATCCGTAACTCCCTTTCCCACGTCACAGCGCCAGGCAGGCCATTCGTACACATCACCAATCTCGGCGCCTTCTTCGCTCTCATATACATCTTCGCCTCCTCACTGTGTGCAATCACGCTACCAAACAATCCCAAAACACCGTCCATAAACCCAAGAAGAGCAGCAGGGTCCATACTGAAGATACGCTTGAAATGCATTTCTTTTAGCTCAGCAGCGGTCTTATCCGTATACATATATCTTTCAAAGAACCTCTCAACAAGCGCAGGAGCATGTTCCAGATCCCTTCGCATACTATCCCCCAAAGCAGCAAAAGCGGGCGGTGTACGACAGTATATCGGATGCAACAACACCATTTCCTTCACGATCTGTTGGTTATCGACCGCCAGTATACTCGCCATCATCGTGCTCATCGAGTGCGCTACCAGAACCACTTCTTCTAGTCCTAGGTTATGGAGTAAGGCAGTCACGTCGCTGGCTAGTGTTCGCATAGTGTAGTCTCCAATATTCTCCGTATTGTTGGAGTACCGTGGCCGCGGTGGCCGAGGTCGATGACAGATATTTTGACTTCGGTGAAGAAGGGTATTTGGTGCTTGAAGTCGCGGGATTCGCGGGTTTAATCGTGAAGGAGGAGGATTGAGGGAGTGGTGAGTGGGTGGGGGGCCATGGGTGATGTAGTGGAGGGACATTGTTTTGTTAGTGAAGAAGGGCATAGTGGTAGGGATGGTTTGAGATTCTGGCTGAGGTGAGGAGTAAGATGAGTCGTAAGAGAAGTGGTGTTTTGGAATATAAGACATGATTCTCCTAGAAGCTACCCCGCATAATTTCATCTCTACCATGCTGCAAACGCCCCACCTGTTCCTCTTTCCCTCATTTCCATCTAGCATACGTTAGTCACGGCCGTAAGTCTCCAATCGACTGATTCCATTTGACCGCATCGTCACTTTCCAAGTCCCATCGTCCTTGGCAGCATCACAACTTCTCTTAAAGATGTCCTCGGCCATCACATTCTTACACGTCTGGCTACTCTGCAGTTCCTATGAAAAGTCAGCTCCGTCATACCGATCTTCTATCGCAGATCTACAATCACTTACTTCGTGATCCATACAAACACCATACACTGCAACATCATTACCTTTCACTGCAATCCTATTGCTGTAATTCTGCCCCGCCCAAGTCCCTACACCAATAATGACGGTTACGAGAAGTGTTATCAGCGATAGGATCGTTCGAAGGTTCGTTTTCAGCCTCGGCGCAGGGGTCGGTTGGGGTGTTGATGCCGTGGCCAGATTCGTGTCAATCTCGTCATCCTGGGTCTCGATTGACAGTTCATTCGGCTTACTGCTATGGTTTCGATCAGGGTATTGGCTGAGTTCAAATTGGGGCTCAGCGTCGGTTGGGTGGGCAATGTCGATCTTAGGCATACTGATGCAGGAAATGCGATAGAAATGGGTAGTGGGTACAAAAGGCAGATTTCTCGGCAAGATATATAGGGAAACCGCCAGTTAGAGTAGACTGGTGGGTCTGTGGGGGGACCGGTGAGGATGCGAAAGTGTGGTGGCGCAGCATTCCTGCGTTCAGCTATGCCGCCTCGCGAGTGTAACGCGAGAGTATTGGTTTCCGAAGCGACGTGATGAAAGTAAG
Source organism: Massarina eburnea CBS 473.64 (assembly GCA_010093635.1). Classification (NCBI taxonomy): domain Eukaryota; kingdom Fungi; phylum Ascomycota; class Dothideomycetes; order Pleosporales; family Massarinaceae; genus Massarina; species Massarina eburnea. Next base: position 113,208 of record MU006806.1, read on the forward strand.
GTGTGAAGTGTCACATCTCATGGAGCGTTGGATGGTGCAGGTGCGCGATATTTTTGTATTTGAAGATACCCTCGCCATTGGTCATATTAAACTCAATAACAAGCCTTCGTCTCGACAACTCGATAAAATGTAGACACATCATTACGGCCTCAACAAATCATAGCCAGCACGTCAAAACATCATCGACAAAAACACAAGTAGATGAACCAACACAGCCCCAGCCCCAATCTCAACAATCGTATCACCACAATGAAGTGCCGTAACAAGCAACAGGCACACGAGGAAATAGATTATACGCAGCAGGCGTTTGAGACGGGTATTGATGATCACAGAGCAAAGGAGTGTCACAGAAACAATAATACCATGGACGAGCATTGAATCGAGAGAGACAAAGGGGAAAGATTTTGACGCCGTTTCATCGTATGGAACTTCTGGCGGAGAGGGCGCGAAAAGGACCTCAACGGTAGCGTTTTGGCGAGCGTGTGAATCTCGCTTTTGGATGGCGGAGAGGCCTTCCATGAGAACGTTTTTACAAGCCGGCGTATTGGCAATCGCCTATATGTAATGATTCAGTATAGCTCAGTGAGGTGAAATGCTGCACCGCAAATCAAGGTTTACTATTAAATAATCCGTACCTCATGATCCATACACAGCGCTGATAAAGCTATCTTGTTCCCAGACAGTGACACTTTTTCCCCGTACTGCTGGCCCGCCCATGCTCCCGCATCAAAAGTAATGACGAATACGAGGGCCAGAAGCGAAACAGCTTGTATCTTGTCACATTCAAGAGCCCTCTGCTTCCACGATCGAACTGGCGGTTGTGGAGATGCGGAGAGAGAAACGCCTAGTAGCGCGATGCCGGCATTATTTGGTGTCGACCTTGCACTTGAAGAAGCACCCGAAGCCTGCAGGACCTCAAAATCGGCGTGGGGGTGTTGGGGCTGGGGAACCGAAGCCATCGTCTTTGATGAGGTGGTGGTTGGTTTTAAGGGGAGACTTGAGAGGCTCGGAATTCGGGAATGACTACTGGTGAAGGCGCTAGATACGCTTTGTCGTAAATCGAACGCCGCAAAAGGCTCTGAAACGTTTCTTGAATTTGGCAAGCCGGTGTGACATAACACAAGGCTGAACTCCGTAAGCTGACATCGAGGCATACTTCGTTCGTATCGTGATTCTACCTGTACCATACCTAGGCCAATCACAGCCTTTTAGAAATCGTTGTAGTTGCGAAAATACATGAGCATGGCGCCCAGAAGGTACGATACCAACAATATCTGAATATATCTTCAAGCAAAGTACACCAGAGATCTGGGTTTCCAAGAAACCAGTCACGTGACCTGAAGCGTCCTCCTCTCGCTTCTCACCGATCCCTCCTCAAATGCATCACCATTACCATCGCATCATCAAGCCCACAACCCCATCATTTGATCGCGCATCCTGCCACTTCAGCCAATAAAACACGCTGCTGTCCTCCGGACTAAATACGAGCGCAGGACCCAAGGCGTGGGGCTTGGCTGGAAGCCTGAGCAGAGCTGAACTGATGCATGGCGCGCTTTCACGTCAACACAACGCGTTCTCCCGCGCCGCGCATCCTAACGACTGTATAATAAAGCCATTGGAGTGCAACAAATCCGATTCAAGAAACAAAAGAGTTGGATAAATCGCTTAAAAGAGGTAGCGCATCGCGTTTCAGCCCCCATACAATCTCATCTCGCGGGACCTTGGCGAAACGCATCTCCGAGCCGGCAGGACAATTGTCAGGAGAAGAAGAAATACCGACGACCAGACGAGACGAGACGCGCAGACGAGAAAGAGAAACAAAGACCAGGTTTCGTTCAAGGACGCGAAGCAAACGCGAAGCAAACGCGAAAAGAACTGTCAAGAGTGAGCAAACGCTTAAAGGGCGAAGAGCTAGAGAAGACAAGTGAAAGAAACACCGCGCGACCACGCAAAACAAGAGCGACAACCTACTCGACTCTCATCACAACCACAGCCACCATGGCAACCACAACATCAGCACCGCCAAATATCCGCCAAAGGCGACCCCTCGCCCCCCACCATCCATCCTCCAACCCATCCCTTCACACCCCCTCCTCATCCCCCAGCAAACCCTTCTTCTGGGACCTCCACCTCACAAACTGGCGCCACACACGCAACACCGCCTCCCCCACTCTCCGCCTCCTCATGCTCATCCCCGAAATCCTCTTCACAGCGCTCTCAATCCGGGTCTTCGCAACGACGCAGCACCTCCTCGTGCGCGTGGTGGACGAGACCTGGGAAACCTTGAGTCGACGCGCGCGCTCCCCTTTCTCGCCTTTCTCGGTCTGGAGTCTCGGACTCGGGGTATTGGTGATTTGCGCGTGGCATGGTGGACTTGCGCGGCTTAGTTGCGTAGCTGGGGATGGTTTGGACGGGAAAGGGGAGAGTGAGAGTGAGAGTGAGAGTGAGGGATTGGGTAAGGAGAGGAGGAAGAGTGGGGGCAAGAGTTGGAGTCGTGTTATGGGGACGATAGTGGTACCGGGGTATCTCGTTCTATCGTTTCTGTTCTACGTTGTTCAGGTGGTAGGGAGGGTTTGGACGCCTGTGTATATCGTTACCGTGGCGGGGAATGGGAGTGTTCCGAATGCTTGAGTGACGGAAATATCTCTTTTCTTCTCTCCCTCTACGCCATCTGGACGCGGCTCAACTCGACTCGACTCAGACGCCAACTCCGCGATGAGAAGAAACACGCGCAACCACTCGCGAAAAAGAAGAGTACCTACACCGCTGACGCCAACCTATCCCGTCCCGTCCCGCCCCGCTCCGGTCTCCTCCAACGACAACAACACTTAACCCCCAAAATCCGCACCCGCACTCGCAGAACCATCGGCCCGAATCCCCCTCTACACACGCACCGGACCCAAACCAAACAAGCCCCGAACCAAACAACGCCTACAAGACGCTAAGTGGTAGATACACCAAACTAGCCTTACCCCGCAAACGGCCACCCTATGGGGGTATCGGACACGACTCCGATGGTAGCGGTGGTAGTGCGTATAGGATGTGAGTACCTACGGTACATGCAACAGTAGTGTACTATGTACGCTCTAGGCGAGGTCTGGATTGCTTGCGGTTCTACACACCGTTGAGCGCGGATGGTGTAACGGTGGGGAAATACAGTGCGTGGGGATTGGATGGGATGGGATGGCTATTGTGGATTTGGTATAGGTACTTCGTGGAGAGCTTCGCTCGTTGTTTGGTTACGTCTAGTTGAACGGGGTGGGTAGCGTGACGAAAACATGGGGGGCGTTGTGGAAAAGGGTTTGCATGGGATGGGATACGATGGGATGAGGTTGATCATGTCTGAACGGTATTTATCTTTCTTCTACGAAAACGTGTGATGCGATGGGTTACTTAGACGATATATGTATGTATGAATGTATGTGCCACGATGACTGATGATGGGAGCGGCTTACTGTACTTGTTTTTCACTGCCTACTAAATATCGCAATGTGACATGCTCTGCCTAATCACCATTCCTACTGCGAATAACGCCTTGCGCACGACCACCAATAATGTCTCCCAAAACGAGACAATCAGTGTAAAGACAGCAACCCACTACATACCTTACACAGGCGATCACAATAGATACTCACCCCATATCACCGCGCTAACTTTCCTAATCCGATTTCGCAGTAGAATCTCGCGAATCATCGATTGTCGTGTCCGGATCGCTCATCACCTTGCCGAATGACGGGTCCTTGTCCTACAATAATATTCGCCATCGCAGCACTCTTCCTGTTCTTCTCCATGGCTACCTGTACATCCTAGCGAAGGGGGCCAAGTTCGCGTCCGGGATGATAAGTCGGGTCGCATATGAATCCTAGAGTGGATAATCGGATACACGCCTTGCGTAAGCATCGATGTCGAAAAGGCATCTATCAAGTCGTTCATCGCATCGTGGACCAAACAGCTCCATTCTGCCCTACTTCCCCTCCTCACAACGCCCGAATCCGAGGTGCGAGTCGCATTCATTTCGAAACGTCTTCGGTCAGCACGGAAAAAGATGCCGAGTTCGCGTCTCGATACAACACCTTACACACCATCCCATCTCTCCTATCTCTTTATCATTCCATCTCCACCTCGTTATCTATCAATCCACCAAAGTCGTCCCCACAAAATCCTCCCCAAGTCCGCGCGAAATATACCCGAAACCTCATCACACCGCAATCTTACTTTATCAGCCCTCGACTCAACCAATATGCATCAGCAACAGGTTGAAATATGCCCTCGAATTATCACCGCAAGCGAGTATCGAACGTCGCTAATCCCTTGCGGTAATCGGCTCCACAGACGTAAGCGCACAGTCGTGTGGCGTGCCCTGACGCGCGCCATCGCCTCGGCGGCGCTCACCGAAGTGACATTCGCGACGCCCCAAGCCGGCATACCACATACCCACAAGCTGCAGAATTCGATTGTCGAAAACCCAGCTAAACTACTGCAGTTTCCTCCGCTACGTAGTTCCGTGGTTCCTTCGCGCATAATTGCGAACATTGCAGAATCAATGTCGTGGTGATTGGTGTTCACAGACGCGCCCTGGGATTTCGTTATCGTTTTTATCGTCGAAGGATCGATGTGGAGGTGGAGCTTGGCGCGTGGGAGAAAGCAAGGTTCCGGGATGGCTTGGGTTGCATCGTGTGTGGAGTAAGAGTGGGTTTCTGAACTGATGAGCTGAGCGGAGACCGGACCAGACCGAAGTGGCAAACTCGCCGTCCACCAACAACAAATGCGATGACCATGGTCTTCGAAGTGTATCTGTATCTGCGCGTAAAGTCAATAATTCGTCGCTTGGCAATTCTGGCCTGGAGAACGTGATATGCGGTAGTTTTGTCGCGTTGGATGTCATGTGTATGTCGCTTTCGGGTCGAAGAGGTTGTCGCTTTCGGATTGTAGTCGCGTAGGCGTTTCTAAGCTGTGCGCTCTCGGGGTATTTCAAAGCTGCTGGCATGATAAATATACATAATGAAGGTAGATGGGTATATTGGAATGAAAAGTGCTCCGCCATACAATGCCGAATGTCAAACGGCCATCCCAAACTCTAATCCCTATCAGCATGCCGCGCATGACAACTGTCTAAGTTTTTCTGTCGATATCTTTTGTTATTCAAATAATGTCAAAACGCCGGAGCGCTTACACAACCCTCTTGTCAACCGGGATGTGGCGCTTGAAACCAATAAGTTGGATGAGCTCAGTCCAGAAACCAACGGGAGGCGTAAGGAACGAAGCCTCGTAGGCGTCGATGAGCGGCGCATCCCAGACCAGGTCAACCTCTTTGGCAGGAACGAACTTGGTTCTCTTGAAAACTTTCCAGATGACGAAAAATGTGGGAGTGATGCCCACCATGGCGTAGGAAAACAGGAAATCCTGTACCGACCAGTTGCCAGGCAGGAAGACCGAGTAACCATAGCAAAACAAGACGCACAACAAGAAGGCCATGGCGATCCAAGTCTGGTAGGGTTGGAAATATCCACGGTATGGGAGAGTCCTGCGGTCAAGGCCCTGAGCTTTGCATGCGCGGTAAAACGCAATGTAGGTGATCATCATGATGATGAAGTCAATCAGACCACCTGCCGTAATGAGGTTAACGAGCCAAGTGAGAACCAGCGCGGAGTTTGAGGAGACCTGGAGAAACGATAGGAATGGGAAAGCCATGGTGATGGCGAAGCAGTAGATGGGCACACCGTTCTTGGTGCACTTGCGGAAGATCTTGGGTGCGCGGCCTTCGATGGCAAGCGAGTACATGCTGCGAGTCGCGCAGTATGTGTAGGTGTTGCCCGCAGAAAAGATACTGGTTATTAGTAGAGCGTTGACAAGATCTGGGAAGACCGAGATGCCGAGATTCTTCATGGCAATGACATATGGAGAAGCCGCTGCTGTACCTGCGCCTGTCCCGCCCCCTTCATAGATGGCAACTAGTGTTGGGTCATTGGATGGAACGACCACGCCAACACATAGAGCGCCAAGGATGAAGAAGATTCCGAATCGCCAGTAGACAGTCTTGAAGGCATTCTTGATGTATGTACGCGGGCGTTTGGCCTCTCCGCTCACCATCGAGATGTACTCAGGACCGACAATACAGAAAGATGCAGCCCATAGAGCCCCGAGGAACCCTTGAAACTTTCCTGTATCACCTGTCCCGAGGTACCCATGAAATGGCCCTGGTGTGCGCCAGTAACGGAAGCCATAGGCATCTTTCTTCGGATTACCGCCGACCATGGTGATGAAGGTGAAGCAATAAAGCATGAAGATCAGGATGACCTTGCCCCCGGAAAGCCAGAACTCGGCTTCACCATATGCCTGGACAGCAAGAACGTTGCAAGCTCTGAAGTTTGTCATTATCGCCATCCACAATTGGTCGCACTGGGAGTGTAAGGTTCTTACCCGTAGAGAACGATGACCGCAAGGCATACAGCCCACACGGGAATATCGTCCCTCCAATAGCTCAAAACAAGATTGAGGGCAGTAATTTCAAATGGAATTAGCAGCGCTTCGTAAACTAAATATTGAAGTCGGAAATTAGTATGTTTCGCATGCGAGGACTTTGTACAGTGGTACTTACGGAAGAAATTCCAGCCCGCAGCAAAGCCGAGCGCCTCGTCAACCCATTTACCGGCCAAGCGAACAAAACCACCGCTGACGGGCATATACGTAGCCATCTCGGCCATGGAGTTGTTCACGAGGCCCATGACACAAGAGTAAAAAAAGTACGCAAGAAGCATACCAAGGGGGCCGCCCTTGTTCAAAGCACCGCCGATGCTCACAAACAGTGCTGTTCCGACACTACCCCCGATGGCAATAAGTTGGATCTGACGGTTGCCAAGATGGCGTTGCAGGTCATCGGAATTATCGTGCGTTTCACCATGTTGGACGTCGCCGCTGCCGGACTCATGGACGTACGAGGACTCGTACTTTTTGGACTCTTCGACATCCATTGTTGCTAGGGAGTTGTTGCGTCAAGGGAGTTGTCGCTTAGGTATGGAATGCGGAGCGGAGTTGCGTGGGAGTTGGCGCTGTGGGCGCGATGGGAATCGCGGTTGTCGACTTTACCTTCGTATGTTGGTTGCGTCAGGCTAATTGAGTCGCATGAGGAAGATTCAATTCAGTGAGAACGAGCCCAGCTGTCTACCAGCGGACGAGAAAAGAATGAGGATGAATGGGCAGGAAATAGGCCTTGCCTAGTCCACAGAAGTCGAGGAACGGCAGGCTTTAAGTGTCCCATTCCTGGTCGCTGGACCCCGGACATCACTAGAGCCTCGAGTGTAGGCTAGGGTGAATGGGGTTAGCGCATTCTGCAGGTCACGCTCCGCCCGGACGGCGCTGAGCCCCGCAGGTTTTCTGAAGGCAAATGCATCTTCAATCCCCGTTAATAGCGCACCAATCATTCGTTGATAGTTACATCCTATCAGGGTAGCGCGTGTTAGTCCACAGGCCAAGACCAGTTCTGAGGTTCGTCTGACCCTGTGTGCCGCTCTCCGGGTTGCATGGCCATCGCAGAGCGATATGATTATTAGGCAATTCGTGAGACGTAATAGTGCCTCACGTCTCAGTGAGCTGCCGGTGAATGTACTGTCCTTGGAAGCGTGGGGGAGATCGCAAGGCAGCGTTGCTGGTACATATGTATGCACAATCCGGGAACAGATGTCAGCCGCGCGCCGTATTACCTTTCTTCGTAGCTTCGATCAGCATGTGTGCACTACGATCAAGCTTGGCCTGTATTGGCATGACGGATATCATACGGTTAGGGTTGCCGCGTTGAATAACGAGAAAGAGTGAGCGTCGACGGATTGGTTCTCAACGCCATGCGACGGCAGCCTCTGTGAACGATGCCCTCACCGATGACGTCTGTAGGATTCGCACGCAGTGATGAACTGGAATATGCGTCTAAGGCGTCTAAGGCTGGCGAGGCGATGATGAGGCGAGACCAGAAGAGGCGATGCGATGCGATGCGAAGGCGAACACCCGCAGCTAGGCTGATATGCGAAGGTACAATCTTTCAGGTGTGACTAATGGCAGTGTTCGAGTTCGAGTTGTCTGTCCCGACATTTTGTCGTTTGTGGAATGCAGAACCGACCGTCGATGAAGAAGTTAGATAATCGCGTCGCATCCGTTCGCCAAAGGGCGGCAAAGCACCGGGCTGATGAGTCTGGAATCCCATGGAATTAATCCCCCAGTCGTCTCCGTTCCCCCACCGATCCTTCGTCCGCTCCGACCATACGATGCCCACCTCTTTTCTTTAGCATGCGCGGTTGCGCAACCGGGAATCCCACCACAGGCTACGGCCGAGTCAGGATCGCGGCACAGGCACGGAGATTGAGGCGTCGGGGGCTTCAGCGCGAACCCAATCAATTGCGAGAAGAAAGATACGAATGGGAAAAGAAGGAAAGGAAGTGATTAGGAGAGGGGGATGGAAGATAAATGAGGGCGTGAAGTCTCGACTTGATTTATCAGCGATGAGGTCGTGACTTCCTTATTTGGGTGGGAGCGAAATGACAACCACGCCCTATCGCAACAGCATCATCATGTCACTCTCACCAATTCCCAAATCTCACAAAATATCGGTTGTTATCGCCTTCATGCATACGACGGAGGTACTAACAGGTAGATAGACTGCCTAGACATGGGCAGATACCTGGTCAGACTGGTCTTCACACGTACTTCCTAGATGGGACTAGCGCTTTTGTCTAGCGCGCATACGCATAACAGCACATCAAACTCCGAATAACTCTACATACCCAAAGACAATCAATATTCTAGAACTATAATACATCCATAAATCCAACGAACAACATCATCTCCCCCACCATCAAACCACCCTATCCAACCTCTGCCCCTCACACATCTCCGCATACCACCCCCTCAACCCAAGCAACTCGCGATGGCTCCCCATTTCCACCACCCTCCCCCTCGCAAACACAACAATGCAATCCGCATCCATAATCGTACTCAACCGATGCGCAACCGCGACAGTAGTGCGACCACTCTTCGCCGTCTCGAGAGCCGCTTGCACGATTTTCTCCGACTCGGTGTCGAGGGCCGACGTCGCTTCGTCGAGGAGGAGAAGGCGGGGAGACCGGATGAGTGCGCGGGCTATGGCGATGCGTTGGCGCTGGCCGCCAGAAAGGGAAGTTCCGCGGGAGCCGCAGAGGGTGTTGAAGGCCTGGGGAGAGGAGAGGGCTGTTAGTTGTGCTGTGATGCGCTGTGGTACTTTTAAGAATAGGTAAGGGACGTACCTCTGGCAAAGAAGCCACGAAAGTGTAGATATTAGATTGTCTAGCAGCTTCTTCGATTTGGGCATCCGTGACATGGTCACCCGCACCCATCGCGATATTGTCCCGTATCGAGCCTTGGTATAGCACGGGTTCCTGCTGCACGAGCGCAACTCGACTGCGATACTTGCGCGGACACAGCTCAGTGAGTGGTTGCGAGTCGCACGTTATGTTTCCGGAGGAAGGGTCGTAGAATCGCTCTAGGAGGGAGATCATGGTACTTTTCCCGCAGCCCGACGCTCCTACAAAAGCGACGAATTGGCCGGACTTGACGTCGACGTCGATGTTTGCGAGCACGTGGGTGTTCGGTCGTGATTCGTATGCGAAGGCGACATCTTGGACCTGCATGTGCGCGGGATCCTTTCCTTTTCCATCGTTGAAGGGCGGTTTCGATGAATCTTCCTGAACCGCGGGTTTTTGTCGTCGAAGCCAAAAGATATAGTTGGCCGCCGTGCCAGCCTTGGTCAGACTCGTCGTGTACGAGAAAAACGACGATGCGGCCTCGCCGGAGAAGATGACGGCAATGAAGACGGTGTAGAACTGCGTGGTTGTGTACTCCCCTCTACTCATCAACTGCCCGCCATACCAGAATCCGAGGGCCATGGCAAGAAAGGAGATGGACTGTGTCAGGGAATACCAAAACATTGTCCAGATGAGCGCTTTTGTGGATCTTCGCGCGACACCACGGAGGCGGTCTTGGTATTGATCAATGATGTGGCGTTCTAGGGCTAAAGAAGAGACGGTGCGGATCGCTGCCACGGATTCTGACACTAGAGCTGCGCTGCTGGAGAATCGTTTGCCGGTGCTTTCTTCGAGCTTGAATTCGAGGCGTATGCGAGCGTAGCCTGACGATACGACGAGGGGCATGGCGCCGAACACAATGGCAAGGCCAAGCTTCCAACCCACGGCTATGGCTAGAATGGAGCTGGAGAGGATTGAAACAACGTTGATAAAGATGAGCATAACGTTGAAGCCGAGAAGCTCTGTAAGACTGTTGGGGTATCCAGAGAGGTTCGACGCCAGTGCACCAGACGCATTCTCTTCCTTATCGAAAAAGTTCATATCCTGCTTTAGGATCAGTTGAAAGAGTTCGAGTCGATATCCGCGAGACACGTGTTGCACAACGCTGTTGCTGAACCAGCCGATGGCGGCATAGACGAAAAGGTTTCCAATCGCTACGACGAAGAACATGAGCGAGTAGAAATCTCCTTGGTCGGTGGCATCGGAGCCTTGAAACTCAAAAGCTTGAGCTATACGCGCGAAAAGTATGGCTTGTGCTGGATATGTACAGCCACCGGCGATAGAGGCAATCGCCAAAGGAAGGAAGTATTTCCACAAATTACGATATTCCCAAAATACGATCCCGATGCAGTGAATGAGGTTGTAATTGACACCGTCCTCTGAAGACTGGGAGGTCGCTTGTTCGTACGTAGAAGCGTTGTTCGTCTGAGTCTGTATCAATGTGGCCTTTTCTCCCGTCACTTCATTACCCTTGGCGTCGTCTGAGTTATCGGCATCACGACCGAGATCTTGCGCACGGACTAGTCGCGCATACGCTCCACCCTTTGCGATTAGTTCGTTATGAGTGCCTTGCTCGATCACTACGCCCTCGGACATGACAGCGATACTGTCGACGTTGCGCACTGTTGAAAGCTTGTGGGCAATGACGATTGTTGTTCGGTTTCTTGAGACGCGGTCCAAAGCTTGCTGGACTTTTAGTTCGGCCTTGGGGTCTAAAGCAGAAGTGGCTTCGTCGAGAAGAAGCACTTTTGGATCCGAGATACAGCTCCGTGCAATCGCGAGACGTTGTTTCTGTCCACCCGACAGCATCGCAGCTCGTTCGCCAACTTGAGTATCGTAGCCCTGAGCACAATCATTAACAAATATGTCAACAGGACACACTTTATCGTAACGTACCTTTGGAAGCTGCTTAACGAATTCGTCGGCATATGCAGCTTTGCAGGCTTCCTCGACCAGCACTCTCTGCTCAGGTTCGGGGAGATTCGCCTTCTCCGTGCCAAAAAGACCACTTGCCACATTTTCAAAAACAGTACCACTGAACAGTACTGGCTCCTGTTGAACAAGACGAATATTAGTTCGCAACCATGTGAGATTTAGGTCCTGTATCGGGATTCCGTCAAGCGTGATGCTGCCGCTGTTGGTGTTGTACCAGCGTTCTGTCAGACACATTAGATAATTCACGACACTACGCAGAAATGACGGAAAGGATGGAATGGCATACCAAGAAGGCCAATACATGTCGATTTTCCCGATCCAGATGCACCGACGATAGCGGTAGTCTTGTTAGTCGGGACAGAAAGTGAGAAGCCTCTCAACACAGAAACGTCCGGTCGCGTAGGGTACGAAAACTCGACGTCAGTGAGCTGAATATCCCCAATGCACTTGTTGGGAATGGTTCCAGCATCGCTCAAAGGATCGATCTCGGACTTCCGATCGATAGTCTTGAACAACTCCTCGGCCGCAGATGCCGCCTTGGTAAGAGTGATGATCTGTGGTGCGATTGTAGTCATCGCAGTTGCCGCAACTACCACGGCCAAGATTACAGTGAAGACTTGGCCCGGCTGCGATACCTCTCCATTTGCATACATGCGAATACCCTGCCAGAAGGCTAGTCCGTATCCACTGTATATGCAGAAGAACTCCGTGAAAAACATGACGGCGTAGTTCGGCGACTTCTTCATGCCGACTGACATTGCTTCACCCAGCATCGCATCGTACTTGCGGGACAGAAATCCTTCAAGCCAGAAGGAGTGAACTGTACGCATAGTCGAGAAGACTTCCTCAGCCAATTGACCAGCTTTCGAGTAAATAGCAAGCAATGCCGCTTCGTTCTTAACGTCGATACCAACTGTTATACCAACGACGATGATGATGGTTGGGACAATGGCGATAGTGATCAACGTGAGCTTCCATTGAACAGCGAATGCGATGATGAAGGCGGTGACAAAAGTAGACAATCCTTGAATTGTCAACGTGAGCTTCTCGGCTATACCGCTGTTGACGTTGTTAGAATTCGTGGTCGCTTGTACTGTAACAGAACCACGCTCTGCGGAGTCGAAGTACGCGATGTTTTGTCTAAGCGTGTGCTTTACGAAGTCAACTCTGAGAGCCTTCGTTGTCCGGATGGCGGATATGGAGATGAGAACCTTGACCTTGTCAGCGTTTGTCGTGCGAGAACCAAGTGGCAAGTGTGGTGTTGTCGAAGAAGCTGGCTGTACGACTCGATGCCAAATCGCCATTCTTTGACGGAAATTTAAACAATCTAAGAGGGTAGCCATCTTGGGACATCGGACTTACAGAATGCGTGTAGAAAGTTGAGAATTTAGCAATGAACAAGTATAAAAAGTAGAGACTGGTTAATCGTTATTAATATTCTACTTGATCCAAGGTACGTACGTGTATTTGTTTATTTCAGACCTGTATTGCACAGGCGTGATAGCTCCCGTGGCGAACCTGGTGAAAGTGGTGACGAACTTTCCAAATATCAAGTCCATGAGGGGAAGTATAGCCCCTGAAGCAATAGCTGCGATGAAAGCGATGACATTGAGCGTCCAGCTGGTTCTATCGGCGTATGTAAATACCCGCTGCAAGACGTCAGTCAACAGAATGAGCAAACATTACTGACCGAACTCACCAGATAGCTCGCCATACCTCCCGAAGGGGCGTCTGGCTTCGCATTACCCTCATGCATTTCGTTTTCCTCTGAAGCCCTGCCCAACTCTCTATCCGGTAACTCGGCGTTCTTAGATGAATCTTGACGCGCCATATTGATGGTGACGAAGTAGACCGGGTGTTCGTGGGGGACTGAGGCTCCTTAGTTCAATAAGGAAGACTTTCTACTCTTGTCATTAGGCACGCAGTCCGCGCATGCCGATAGCTACGAAACGAAGATGTGAGAAAGGCCTGCAGTAAGCGTTCGGATGATTTCATTGGACTAATACACGATCGGACCAATCGATTCGGAGAACGCAATGCCAGGGGCCAAGTACGCCCAAGCGTAGCGCAGTTTTGCTGAAAAGGCGCATCCCGGTGACAAAAGTTGATAGCTGCCTTTCCTCTGATTCAAGAACGGATGGTGAGCATATAGGCTGCTGTTGACGCGTAGATGTAGGAGTGGCGAATGCCGCTGGTCCGCTTCGGGACAGGTCCAGTCTAGCTCCTTCTTGGCAGGTCACGGGATCTATCTAACGTATCACGCCCCGATGCTACATGTTAACTCCGTCCATGATTCCCAACTGCTATCATTTAATGCCCCCTTATGCCGTACATCGCTGCTAATCCCAGAACTAGATAATATGGTCGTTTTACTTGGCAAGCGAGGATGACATAATTGTATCACGGGACTAAGCGAGCGGCTCCCGAGGAATCCGTACTCCGAATATCAGGCAACTCTCAGACTTACATTCGCATCGCTCCGCGCATCGGATTGCCGCCTGCTTTGTGTCCCGTTCCGAGTCCCTGGGCGCCCAGAGAAGCTTCAAGCATGGAGAACAAAGATGAAGACGGTGGCGACGGGGTCAGGGTTCAGCGAGCGGTAAGTTCTCGTGGGATAATTACTAGCAACAACATTCTGTTCCCTTTTGTATAACGTGTGGTCCAAATTGCGCTTTCATAAGCTTCACGAAGCACGAGTTCATTCAATTCTAATTCATATTCAGTGTGACCCTTGTCGCTCTAGAAAAATCCGTTGTGATCGAGGGGTACCATGCTCCAATTGTCGGAGTAGCAAATTGAGTACGGAATAGTCGCTTCCTCCAGGCCTATCAATTACCGATGCAGAAACGGTCGGGCTTTACTAACCCTTAATTAGCATGTGTGACCACAGCGGCGGCGTCGAAGCCGCAACGACAGAGGGTACACATTTCCGAGGAATAGTATGACCCTAAATCATGATCTGTATGACCGCGATTGACTCGACCTAGTGAGAGGAAGATAGACCGTATCGAGGACCGCCTGACTGGTATAGAGTAAGTGGCGTGCATCAGCCTTGTATTCGGCGAAGGTCTTCACTCCGCACATCATGTACTGCAACCACCATGTATGGCTTTGCTAACCTCTATGATTAACCGGTAGGCGTATTTTAGAATCCCTCGCAGTCAAGCTTGGTAACTTGGACCTTCTCAAGGATTCTCCAGATCACAGTACCCAGTCGAGGTCTCACAAACAAAGTTCTGGTCGGGGCCCTTCAGATACCACACCTGCGTACGTATTGATGTGATGCGATATCCATTTCAAGCCTTCTGCATGGGATTCACCAATTCTTACTCTGCAATTCCAGACCTTTTGAGGGAGAGACGACCATCAACCGCCAAAGTGAGTTCGCGCGAGAACTTCTTGAGCAAGCTGTGGGGAACACACCTTCTATCGGACAGAACGTCGAGATTAAAGATGCCCTGGCCTCACTACAAGAAATGGTCACAAGACAAGGCCAATTCACCAACGCCATGCCCGTATCGATTGTGCAGCCTTTTTTCAACAAAAGCTTAGCTGATATTGGTATGTCGCCCCCAAAAACGAAGCATCCGAACATGTCCGTGAGTGCATGCTGCGCGTTGGGCACCACTTGCCGATATTTCTTTGCATCGATCAACTAACCCCTGTTCCTTGACGACCAGATGTTTCTCAACTGGAAAAGCCACCATGGGATGCTGCGAACGACCTTATTGAAAAGGCTTCCGGTAAGCCGATCTTAAATTCACAAAACCCTTCTGCTTTGAGTGTTTTTAATAAAAGTAGTATACCCAACAATGTCCTTTGCTGTTGTTTTCCCGTTCCTACAACTGAAGAATATGAGAGATATTTTCAAAGAGACATTTCTCCATCCAGGAGATGCTACTGTTTGTCGCCGGATACTTGTCTTCGGCGTTCTATACAATCTCTTTCTTGAGTTTGGTAGCTATCCTGTGCTAGAATCTAGGTAGGTTCCCATGGGAAGTGCGCTACAAATCAAACCCCACCCCTACTATGATATCCGCATGTCTGGAACTAATCATTTGATTGACAGGGTCGAGGGATATCGTCAATACGCACAAAACTGCAAGACGCATTTAGAGATCTCAATCAGTCAGCTAGACCTCTATGTCCCCGCTACCTACGAGAATATCCTGGCATTACTTCTCGCTTCCACTTTCGCTATCGAGATGTGCAAGCCATCGCTGTGTTGGCTTCTCATAACCAACGCCGCTAGCTTGGCCCAGAATCTAGGTTATCATCGCATACAAACGATGGTGAGTGAGCATCCAAGTAGAAATGGCGTTACTCCGAGACTTCGATATGATATAGCATTGGAGACGAGATAAACTGACACTGCTTCGAATAAGCTTTGCTAACTGCATCCCGAAATCAGATTAACGACACTGAAGACGAGCGAAATGCCAAGATAAACGCCTTCTGGTTCATTTATATGATGGATAAAACTCTGTCTCTTCGTCTCGGCCGCGCCTCGGTGATCCAGGACTGGGACATGAGCTTGCCATACCCCTCGAGTACGTGCTACATATCGACACACCTGTAGATGGACGTTGCTAAGTTCATACTCTCGACCTAGTGGAAAGCGATCATGCCCGTTTCGGCTCGCTTGTCCAAATGGGTGCAAGAGGCTCCTCAATGCTCATCTACTGGATCAGGGTAGGTCAAATCCAAGGCCAAGTATATGAAAGACTCTTTAGTCCTGCCGCCTTCTGCAAATCAAGGGAAGAAAGAACGCAAACGGCGACCGAACTTGTGGGCGCGCTCAATCGGAGATGGGCAGAACGTGGAGAGGTCAGTACATTTCATTCTTCTTTCACGGCAGTGCCTTCCCCTACTGTGAATTCGACCACGACAGCGCCGTATCCGTATAGAGATTTACCGTCAAGGAGTCGATGGCAATATGCTACGTGTGCGACGTTGACGAAGCTGAGTTTTGGAGGGTCATCGCGGCTGAGGTTGTGTACGTGGAAGATGTGCATTCCGTTGCTGATCTTTACTTTCTAGATGACCAAGCTTACGTTTCCGGGCCCGTTCGCTGATGTAAGTTTACTTCTTGTTTCATATCAATTATTGAACTGCAAATGGCGCTGGTTCTACTCTGCCAACGGGAAGCAATGCTGATCCTTGCTAGATTGGAGATATATTCCATCTTGCCGACTTGGTCATGCACCACTCCACGTGTGCCATGATTCAACGAGCTGTGAGCCCCGATAATGTGGTCTTTGATCAAGACTGCCTCGAATCAGCTCGCGCAGCACTCGTCGCCCACCAGCTTTGCCACAAACAGTTCAATGTCGAAGGCAACGAAGACCTCTGGTCTGGATACATTCACTGGTAAGAAAACTGCTTGATATATGCGACCTAAAAGCCCAGTGGCGCGCGTCACATTAGGCCAGGTGACAAATAATACGGTACCGTACTGAAAGGTGTTTGCACCCGCTGATATTAAACAGGTCCATCCTCCAAGCCCCCTTCACGCCCTTCATAGTGATCTTCTGCAACGTCGTCCTCCACTACGACCCCAATGACCTTAACTCCCTCGCCGATTTCGTTTACAGCCTAGAAAGCTGTCGCACAATCTCGGAAGGTGCCGACAAACTATACAAGATGTGCCATCTCTTCCTACAGGTGGCTAAACTTTACGTCGAAGCCAAGGCGAAGGAATCCTCTACACCCCCGTCGGCTCTTCGAACCGAAACATCACACCACTCTGCCAACGGCATCCTTATGGAACCAGGTACCGAGGAGAGAACGTCCAATCAGAATCAGAGCCCGCCAAGTGGTTTCGGCGTCGATATTAATACGATGAACCAGTTTGACCCGTACTTGAGTGCGTTGGGACTGATGCCGAATTCCGCGTGGCCCGTAGCCGGGTTTCCACAAATGGGAGCAGGAACGGTGCCGGAAGCTTTCAATCAGGCTCAAGGTACGCTTGCCTCCATGCATAGTCGCAGAGAATTGCTGACTCGCTTAATTTTAGGATTTGATGCAGGTCTTGCTGCGGGTGGTGTGGGTGTGGGGATGACGCCTCAAGGAGGCTATAATCAGAATAACGTGCAGGATTGGTTCTCTGGGTCGCGGTATCTCATGAACTTGATGGAGGACGATATTCAGATGCCGGATTTCAGCTTGTAGGTACACAGAGAAGGGATCTTTGGAAGGACTATGGGGAGTGGGTAGCAAAGGTGATGGGGCAGTTCGGATACGACACTGGGGGCTTACACGTGTTTGGAGGCGCGTTGGATATGGGCGCACAACGTGCGGCTAATATTGTATGATATTCGTCGCTTATACTGTAACTCACTCATTCATTACTTGTAATAACCGTTTAGTCAATCATATAGGGCAGTTATTAGGAGTCCATTCTTTTGTTTCTTCTTTTCTTTCGTTTAACCTAACGGAGGCATGAATGCACCTACTTACCTCACGACACGACTGATATACTAGTACTAGTGTTGGTATAAGTCATCAACGGGTACAAGTCATTCATCGGCGACTTACGGTACATTTGGCACTGCATTTGTAAGTATCTATCATTGAGCGGGTTCATTCCACTATGATTGTCTATCTCGCAGACGTTGAAGACCCAACACTGCATCTCTAGCCAATCCCATCATTGACCTGACATCATAGCCGCTTATTCCCGTCCTGTGTTATTTGTGGATTGTTCAAGCACGTGATTCACGTTTCGATCCAAAACGAGGTTAGCGCGATATTAGCGCCGTTTTACCCCCAACGTCCGGTATCCCGATGGTTTCGACCGCCTCTTTGCATCGAATGTATATGAACTCTACCCCAGTTAGTCAAGCAAACCATCCGTGTCCCTTCTATCTCCTGCAGGTGGTACTCGAGAGCATGCACAGTGGCGAATTTCGACAATCGTCGTGATAATATGTGGACCAAAGATTGGCTCTCATTCGCCGCGGCCCTTGTTTCCGGCTAGGTAATGCAAAGCGCAGCTACCCTTGCACACAGTGATGGATGTGTGAGCCGAGCCTCTCACCTTCTCTCTCACCTTCTCTCCCCACTGTTTATCTTGTTCTGCTTTCGAGAATTCGCGTGCGAATGGTAGTTGAGAAGCCGTCGGGTGTCATGATCGACTTTGAATACGGCCTGGAGCGTTCTTTTGTACGCCCTCGGGAAGGTATAAGAGGACCGCATGATGGCGTTTTTGATCAAAAACAAAACATTTCGCTACGCCAAGATTTGGCTGGTCTATACTCTTTGAGCTCCAGCCAATTGTCAGCGCATTGACACTGTCCCTGTTGGCCGCCAGTCCAGCGACGATGGCTACTGCAAAGCGTTTCGATGCTCCCTACCAAACGGAAAAGCAGAATCAGCATGACTTCAATATCTTCTCAACGACAGACATGGACAATCTCTTCGCGAATCCCATGGATCTGGGTAACAACCTCCTGCAGACGGAAACTGGGGCAACAAAACGGCGGACCTCTTACTTCGACCTCTCGGTTCCCGGCGAGCACCGCCGGTGTTTCCAGACGGATGCAGAGGGGCAGGATGCGAATTCGAAAGCGATGTTGTCGAGAAGACGCCTACCCAGTGTAGAAAGCGGTCCAGCACCCACGTACGATGGTTTTGTTCACAGCGGAGATCTCGATCTTCAGGACTCAAAAATACAAGCAGCATTCACATACCAAAACCCACGATCACGCGAACTTCCTCCACAACCAACGATCGCGCCCCTACAGACCTGCGCAGACGCTGCTCAGCCCACGATTACGCCCCTACACACATACGGAGACCCATCCCTCAACGGCGTCAGTCCCACCTTCACGCCAGCAAATCGTGCAAAGACATACAACTCCCATTCTCCATCCGTGTTTACATCCACACCAGCATCCGCATCTCCACCCCCATCGCCAGCTACAACCATGACCTCCCAGTCAATGGACCACGCTCCACCACACAAATGCCAACGAAGGCGCACATCCTCCATCGCCGCCGAGCCGGGCTCCGCGCGCGCAATCTATCTCGAGAAGAACCGGCGAGCGGCCAGCAAATGCCGCGGAAAGCAAAAAGTGCAACAAGAAGACCTCATTGAAACGGCTCGCACCGTCGAGCAAAAGAACAAAGTGCTAAAGGCAGAAGTCGAGTTGCTGAGAAGCGATATGAGAAACCTGATGGGTGTTGTTGGCAATCACGTGCACTGCCCCGACGAGAGACTGCGGCTGTATGTCGACAACAGGGCGGAAATGCTGGTGAAACCATTCGCGGCGGCAAACGGGAAGTAGGAATGCCTTTATGACGGGACGATGCGTGGACTGGTAATACCCCGTTGATGGATATATCGGGAGCCTGGATTGAGGCTATTGAGCTACGACCTATCGACCTTAATGAGCTATGAATTACGAATCATGATCGATTAATAGTCGATACTTGGGATTATTTGGTGAGGTAATACGCAATGGTGATAATGGAAGGGAGAGGTAATGGAAGGGAGAGGTAATGGAAGGGAGAGGTAATGGATAGGCAGTGAGTCGGTACTTCCTCAGACTGGTCGTACTTGCTTCGCGCTCTTAATATGGCAGCCATGCCTCTCGGCTGGAAAAAACAGTTCAACAGGCTCACGGCATCTCTGCCCCTTACACCGCACTCTCCTTCCGCCAACATACTACACGTATCTCACTACAAACGATGGCGGACGAAACGAACACAACACCGTCTCCTTCATCACCTAAGCCGAAGATAAAAAGCAATCTCAACGCCGAAGCAGCTACCTTTACGTCACCTTCCACGGTCACGGGACCCGTACAGATTCGCGCCCCGCCCCACGAGAAAGAACTCGAAGAATGGGTTCGCTCCATCATGGGGCCTTCCGACGTTCCCCATACGAGGATCCGCTGGGTGAAACATGCGTCCGAAAGGAAGCAGGTCCCAAAGGAGTGGATCGTTCACAAGGGCGAGTCCAGGGCCGTTACTTTCTGGAGCATTGCGCTGAAGTTGTTCCTGGAATTCGAGAGCGTGCGTGCGTACTATCCACTTCCCACACGTTGGTCAAGTGTGACTGATTTCGGAACAGGCAATCATCCGCAATCGAAGGAATTTGTGGTCACAACTGCGCCAGTGTCTCTTTGGGCGGTATTCTGTAGTCCCTGGGCCTGGACCCGGGAAATGTCGGAGTGGAGTGTAAGGTGGGATGACGCTATACGACAGGCTGGCGTGTTGATGGATGGATCCCCGGGCAATGCTTATCCGACTCGCATCACCCCACATCCGCATGAAAGGGGAGGATTTTTACTGAACTGGGCGAAGCCCTATCGGTGGTGAGTGAAGCCAATCACATACCACTTGGATCACGGCACCTCCGGATACCCTTTCCGAAATCCTTCTTAGTCGCGATTCGACGCAATTGTGCTTACGGCTTACAGTTACTTCCAAACTGTGGACGGCCGCGTCGATGGCTTCAATACCAAATTAATCTCCCTTCATGTATGGAACCTTCGAGCCCACGGCTGTCTCATCGCCAATAGCATCTTTGAAGACGTCATTGTTACGGCTTCCCAATTCTCTCGCTGCACCTTTCGCAACTGCTTCTTCAGAAACGTGCACTTTCTAAACTGCAACTTTTACAACGTTGATTTTTCTAATGTCACGATTGAGGACTCGTTGATCGCGAGTACGGATATGAGAGATACCTCGTTCAGTAGCTCGCACTTTAAAGGTGTGAGCTGGTACAATAATACATTCGATCTCTGCGGTTTTGACAAGGTGTCCTCTGTAAAGAGTAGTTGGACGTATGTCCGCTATCGCCGCGTTAAAGCTAGTAAGTGGGCGGGGAGAAGGACGTCGAAGCATTATTTGGATATGGAAGATTTGGAGTTGGGAGAGGATAATGATTGATAGGGAAGGTGGTTTAGTTCGTATTGTGCGCGGTGGTTTGGGGTGGGGTGCGATGGGCTTAGTTTTTTTTGTAGGCTGCTTATTATCATGGGGATATGGATATGCATTGATATGGTTTTCTCTTCCGAAAATGCTGAATGGAAAGTTTTTTGTTGTTGTTTGTTCGCTTTTGCTTGTTGCTGGCTTGGTAATGTGTGTGTGTTTCTGTTTCTAGCCTGAGCGGCTCTGGTAGCGTTGAGATTCCACAGCGGGATTGGTGGTCTAGTAATTCCTTTTTTTACTAGTTCATATCGCATGTTTTTATTTCCCCTCGTCCCTTATGTGTTGAGTACATGTCTGTTGGATATTTTCTGTCGAGTATTCTAAGCCTGTATCTTATAGGTCCTGCGTACATAGTTTCTTACTAAAGATTTCTCTGTGTTTAAAAGGTGGGTGGGAATATGGATGAAGGGGGGCGAGCTCCTGAGTCTATTACTTTATGCGGTTAACTGGAATTCTGAGATTCCGACTCTGGTTAGAAGATGCGCAAGGTAGTGTAGTGCAGTGGGTTTAGTATAGTGAAGTTAGAGTGGAGAAGGCCCGATTGCTGTTGAGGCTTGTTTTTACTATTGTTGTTTAGTAGGTAGTAGGGTTCTGCAGGGTTAGGATTGTATTCCTTTTGTGTGTGTGTGTGTGTGTGTGTGTGTGTGTGTGTTCTAGGTAGGAAGAAATTAGTGTTGGTTTTTATTAGGTTGGAGCGCGAATGTGAAGGTATGAATAGGGGTAATAGGTAGGGCGGGCTACCTTCCATGCTTGCGTGCCAATTTCTTTTCGAGATTCCTTTGTAAACATAGCTCGCGTTGATGTATTAACGGTGTGTTGACTTTCTGTCGGTTGGGCGTAGGGAGAAGATGCGGAAATGTGGGATATGATAGGATAGTGTTTCGCCGGTTCTTTTGTTCGCAAAAGATGTTTGTGTAGTGGATTTTACGGATTTTTATTCTATATATATATATATGTACATGTGCCTATTAGTTACTAGCTAGTCAACATAATGAGAGTTTGGGGGGTTTAAAGTCTTTACGAAAACTTGCGGCGTGGTGCTGTACACGGGCACACAACCTAGGGGTTTCAAATACATGTTAACATGATTCGCTTTTAAACAATTGTATATGCTGTACACTAGGGGAGTACAGGCAGTTCTTTGCCCGCGCACAGCAGAAAACCGACTTTTAAGGTATAAAAAACGTTTTCATTATCTATCATATTAGTAGTGATAATGCTCATATGTTACGTATAATCACTTGTTATCAATACTACTACCGGAACCTCTATTAGCCTAAGTG
The DNA here is from genome assembly GCA_010093635.1 of Massarina eburnea CBS 473.64. NCBI lineage: Eukaryota > Fungi > Ascomycota > Dothideomycetes > Pleosporales > Massarinaceae > Massarina > Massarina eburnea. The sequence continues at coordinate 135,691 of MU006806.1, forward strand.
ATCTCAAGTTTCATGGTTACTACACCTGTTAAAATATTTCCTTTGGAAGGTATACGGAAACCAACGACACGGAACTGTACTAAACCGCGTTTCGCGCTACTCGTGCTCAATATAAAAGCCATGACCCCACTTCAGCCTTCCCTCACGATCCACCATCTTTACATCACCATGTCAAAGATAAGCGCCTCTTGTATACACCCGGATATTCGAGCATTCGATGACATACGATGCTGCCTCGCTTGCGGGGAGGTAATATTCGACCAGCGACCAGCTTGTCATGAAGACTTCGAACCAACCGCATACGACAGCCAGGCAATTAAACATTACCAATATGCCGACCTCAACTTCGAGCTTGGACAAGAGATACGACTGGTGGTATTGTAGCCGTAAGTGCTCATATTCAGAATTCATGCCAAAGCAGACCCTAACTTCATACTTTTACCATTTGTAGGGGTCAGCCAACAGACCATATACGATGCGAAATCATCCACGTCAATCTCCAAATCGATCCTGACTACGAAGCAGTATCTTATACCTGGGCTACTGAAGGTGGCTATGACCAGCATTCTAAGATAGTACATTGCCCCGGGGGTACGGTGATACCTGTAACAGAGAATTGTGCAGCAGTAATCTCACAGTTACGCTATACTACAAAAAGAAGACAACTCTAGGTTGATGCAATTTGCTTCCATCAAGTCAATAAAAAAGAACGCAACTACTAAATCGGCTTAATGGACTAGATCTATTCGAAAGCATCCAGAGTGCAGATATGTATCAACGATCCTTTGGAAGGTTACTCAAAGCTGTTCCAACGACTTAAAGGTGACCAACAAGCTATTCCATATCAGGAAAACGACAGCGGCAACGATGATAACGGGGACAACTCTTATGGTACCGGTGATTCCAGCAAAGGCCTTAAGATTCCAAGGTCTAACTTGTTTAGTCTACGATGGTTTAAGCGTGTGTGGGTAATCCAAGAGGTAGCATTGGCGCGATCTACCCTTTTGAATGTCAAAAAAGACTCCATATTGCTTTCGGCTGAAGTCACTCGGAGTTTGACCATAGGAAGACCACCAGGCCCTTTATGTTGGATACCCGGAAGCGAAAAGGAGCGCAATCTTCTAGCTTACCTTGAAAATACTTCTAACTGTGATGCGTCTGACGCTAGGGATAAGATTTATGGTATCCTTAGTCTTGTGGGTCCTTGCATCAGACCCTTGGTACCTATCAATTACTCGGCAACAATCCAAAGTGTTTACCCTACTGCTGCAATTGCCATTATCGTACAACGTTGCAGTCTAGATATAATCATGACGGGAAGGAGTACCAACCTCAACGAATCTAGCGACTGGCTGTCATGGGTTCCCGACTGGCGTCAAAAAGTTTCCCTAATAGGCCGACCGCAATTCAACACCGAAACCATTGGCAAATGGAAGGCCACGATAAAATGCAATGTACATGAAATAGGCTCTCAAGACAGTTTACCCTCGCCTTATAGCGACATGCAGTGTTCTGAAAATGGCATTGTGGAGATTTTTGTCCAAGATACGAGCAAAGAGAGAATATATGTGGCGCCACGATTAAGAGTTGACGCTCATTCCGTTGACTTTATCATACCAAAATACCTGCCACGTCGGTTAAAAGTAGGGGATCCTCCCAGGTGGAAAGTATACTTCTCCAAGATGGCAACTCAACTCTCGAACGATTCGCTTTTTCCACGCAAACTATCTCAATCGGTTTATGAGTAATGGGGAACTTCCTCCATTGGACGGATTTAGTACACCACATTGGACCTTCCCTTCGTACACATCCTATCACCCTCTTTCGTAACCAAGCGAATTTGACGGAAGAGCTTCTTAGCGCTTCAGATAACGTTGGTCGAGGGTTGATAGTATTTTGAGAGAACCATTGGGTTTGTGGTATCCAACGACGTAGATTATGATGGGGGAGGTAGGGGAGATCACCAACCTGAGACACCAACAACCGAAGGGTCGAACGACCATAACAGGACACATCGAGCAGAAAATTGGTCAGGAATGATCGAACTCTGCTAAATACTGAAATTGGACGCAGTGTATAGAATGTTGGTCAGGTACCAAGATGGGAACGGAATAGCGGAAAGATATCCAATATATTCTCTTTTACAGTGATTATTTCCTATCTTCCACCTTCACTGTCACTTCCTGATGCAGCATAACCCCCTGACGGTCAAAGAGACTAGAGGTACTTGTATGCTCATCCTGACTACTTCCCATCGACACGAACTTCTGCCACTCTTGATGTATCTTTTGCTTGTCCTTCTCTTTCTGCACACTTCCGGATTCTACCGTCGTGGTGAACTTGGTCGAGTTGGAGGGGACAAGCTTGAGCGGCTGTTCTCCGTTTGACGATGAAACGGTTCCTATGCGCGAGGATAGTGCAATCTCGGTCTCCGTGATACGTGGGTTATTGAGATCGTTTCCGCCGCTCATATCGAGGAAGCGCTTTATGCGCGGTAGGTTTGCGACGATGAGGGAGAGACTCGTCACAGCTCTGCGACAGGTCAGCTTCTCTAGTACTGGACAGATAAGACATGGAGATGCCTACTGAAAGAAAAGCGCAAGATCGACACTATCGACTATTTTGATTAGTCTCCGATAAGAAAGCCAACAAAGTCACTCACAAGTCGGGTCATCACTCCGCATCGCTTTCGCCACAGCCCAAGCTTGACCACCCGCTACCACCGGAACTCTGCGTACTTTAGTGGGGGATATTACAAGCTACAGAATACATACACGATCCGAGCCCCGAACAGAAATGCAACTGCCAGTATCTTTTCCTTCGCCATACGCAATGGCATGATAATAGGCAGTATCCACACGGCGAGGACGAGGTCGACCAACATTCCCAGCACTATGGTCGATATCAGAGGTGCACCATTAACACACCTCTGCGCTTCGATTTTCCAGGGCCTGGGTAGTCCACATTGGAATGCACTGATGAAAAGCGAGTATACCGACCAGAATCCAACCATACCCAGGAGAATGTTCTTCCGCACCCGCGTTTCGGCTGCCACTCGATCGATAAGACATACGGTCGATAGTCTAGCAAGGGCCATCACAGAGATCTGCAGCAACTGAGCCGAGTATGCAGCCTTGTTTCGTCAGCAACGTCGTCTAGGTGGTGTTCCATCATACTTTGAAGTACCGCTCAGCGTCACCAGGACGCATTTCATCTAGATGCTTTCCCAACCCTGCATTCACGGCGTATTGCCAGCTCACTGTGGCTCCCAAGTACACTGTCTATTTTCGAGTCAGCGAAAGTCGAGAACAAGCACTCTTGACTTACGCTTCCCGCCACTATTGTTGCATCGTCGCGGCCAAAATGGAGCTTATGCAGCGACGCGATGATGAGACGTGCAATCGTTACTCCCAGCGCAATACAAGTCCATGAATACAGCGACACCATCACAACACCACCTCGTACCGTTGCCGCATACCGGGGTCCCTCTACCATGCTCGGCTCCATTTCAAGGTGTGTTTAGAGGTAGGCCATAACCCACCCACCTCGAGACTATAACGAAGGAAAGGTTTCGTCGGACCCGTCTAAAGGAGATCAAATGTATAATATCCTGAAGTAAGGGCAGGCTCATAAGGCCCGACCAGAGACCTGGTACGATCCAATCTCTCGACTACGCCGTGGCTTCAGCCGCAACGTCTGTGTCCCACCCCGATTCCAGCCATGTTCGACACCCCCGAAGAGTACCATTCGCCCTGTTTCGCACCGGCCATTTTCTCTCGAATCGCATATCGAACAATGCATTGTCGGCGTCCTCCATGGCGTCCCATGGAATAAAAGGGGGCTTCGGATGTAAATGTACCATCGGTACAATGCGCGGAAAAGTAAACATGCTCCCATGGTTCATCTGGGACTGTACTGTGGTTGGTTATCCGGTGTTGGATCGACGTAGCGTCGCTCTAATTGGATTGGCCCGCATGGCAGATGCAAGCTTACACGCAAAAAGCAAAGCTGCCGTGGGGATGCGGGAAGTAATTCATGATGCAAAACTTTAATCGGAGTCGATAATAGTGAGGGTACGACTGTTCAATTGACATATTTAGAAACACCATTATATACATCAGCATCAGTATCTCTTTTCCAAACGTTGCAATCGTCCTTCAAAAACACACAGGGGTCGGGGGGCGCGCATACGTGCTCGTATCAAAACGCCATGCATGTGACGTTTGAGCATGGGTGTCGACCTTTCACGACGGCAGATACATCCCACGGTAGTGTCGGCTCCGATGCATGTCGTCTATTCGCGTCGCACGGGACGATCCAGACCGTCTCCGCAGGACGGCAGGCGATGTCAATCTCATATCTTCGTCCCATCCGCCTCGCAAACTTTGTACCCAGCCTGAGCCGAGACCATGACAGTAATGAATAACGTCGAGCTGAAGGACACTGCTAATCTCGACGAGGTTGAGCAAGGGTCCGGTCAGGACGACAAGACGCTCGTGACACTACCTTCCGACCGGAAGGCCCATGGGCTCGAGGTTCGTGCGCTCGCTCTTCTTCCCCCCCACTGAACATGTGATGGCTAATTAGTGTCAGCGTTATATCAACCTCGCGAGCGTGGTGAACTTTGGCGTCATCATACTTGCGTCTTGGGAGTCTTTTGCTGTCACTTTTCAGTTCGCACTCGTCAATGGCGGGCCGAGTTCTATGTTCTATGGCTCCATACTCGCCGGGTTCGGGTGCTGCGCTGTCGGATTCTCGCTGGCCGAGTTAGCATCGATGTAAGCTGTCGCTATCGTATCGTACGCTATATTGTTGCTCACCCAGACCCAGTGATCCAACTGTCGGAGCTCAGTACCGATGGTCAGCAAATCTCGCCCCATCTGCGAAGCGTTTTTGGGGATTGTTACAAGGTACGACTTCGATTCCACAATATTCATGGGATAGAAACTGACTCAATTAATTACAGGGTGGATCACGACCTCCGCATGGTGCTTCGCCTGTGGAGGGCCTCCTTCAATCCTGGCCAACATCATCACCTCTCTAGCCATCTTCAACAACGAGAACTACGTGCCGCAACGATGGCATTTCAGTCTCGTCATGATTGCAACGATGATCGTGCCCTTTGTATTCAATCTGTGGTTCAGGAAGCTGCTTGATTCGTTTGAGATTACTGGTGGTATCCTTCACATCGTTCTCTTCATTGTGTTTATCGTTGTACTTGTCGTGTTTGGTCCTCGTAACAGTCCAGACTTTGTTTTCAAAACCCTACTATGGGAGGATTCCGGATGGAATAACAAAGGTGTATCCTGGGGCTTGGGACTGCTAAGCATGACGTTCTCCGTGACTGGTTTCGACAGCGTGCTGCATATGAGTTAGTCGATACCCCAACGATTTGTATCCTCACTGACGACCTTCTAGGTGACGAGGTTAAGAAGGTTCGCACCCGGGTACCTCGAAGTATCATCATCGCCTGCACAGTCAACTCCACCATGCTCTTCGTCTTCGTAATCGTCCTTCTCTTCTTCATCGGCCCCTTGGATGAAGAAATCATCGCAGCACCGCTCCCATTGATCTACGTAATCTACCGAGCAACCGGCTCCAAAGCAGCCACGAATGCCATGGTATCACTCGTCGCAGTAATCGTCTTCTTCGCGCTCTTCAACATCTTCGCTTCAGTGTCGCGACTAGTCTGGGTCTTCGCACGTGACAACGGCCTACCGTTCTCGAACTTCTTCGCATACGTAAGTCCCGCGATGTATTATTTCCGGACCGACCCACTGACATGCGATACAAGGTCCACCCTACACTCAAACTCCCCGTCAACGCCCTCGCACTCCTTTCCCTCGTTGTAACATGCCTGTCACTCATCTACATCGCCTCCGCCACCGCTTTCAATGCGCTCATATCGCTCCAGGCGCTTGCCCTGCACGTCTCGTACTTCTTCCCAATCTTCTTCATGCTGCTTCGGAAACTTCGTGGTCCGCCGCCTCCGTACGGCCCGTTCAAGCTTGGAGCTATCGGCGTTCCTATCAATATCTTCGCGCTATGCTATTTGGTGTATGTGGTGCTGTGGATGCCGTTCCCGCAGATCCTGCCTGTCACAAAGGACAATATGAATTATGCGGGGCCGATCTTTGGGGCTGTTATTATTGGCGCGTTGGGTCATTGGTTTATCAGGGGGAGGAGGACTTTTAGGATGCCGGTTACGCGGTATGAATGACGGGTGAGGTGGGGTTTGTGGATGTAGAATGGGGTATGTGGAGACATGTTGGGCGAGGTCATGAGCACACAGTCGCTGCTACTATGATTTGACACGGGCTAAAAGTGGTGGTTGAGATGTGTCCATGGGACTACGGGGTCTTATGCCCAGGCTTGAAATTTGCATTCCGGCTACCTGAACCCTTGATCTTATTGACGAAGTCATGTGCGATAGTTTGCGCATTGAAGAACTCGTTCCGCTGGATGTCTTGTCCTGCATAAAGAGTGTACTGACTGCAACGCTTGTGCATGGTATAAAACGAACGGATGATTTAGCACTTTCTTGTGTAGTCGCACGGTCCAATGTCGCTTTCCAAATGAGGCTTAGAAGTGGACGGGACTATTCAGAGTTAATTATGTCAAGTCTCGATAACAGTTTCTCTGTTGGAGGCGATTCTTGGAAAGTTTATATCTGGGCTTTCCTGCGACCCGCCGATGGCGATACCGAAGTGCTTGCGCTATCCCCTTTCTGTAAGCGAGGCTGGTGTGAACTCCATGTCACTCCACTCCTCCACTCCTCCACCACGCTTCGCAGTTCGTCACTGCGCCGGTATGCGACCATTGTTATTTTGTTTAGCGTTTTTATCTTTCCTACCGTGAGGTGCATGTACACCATGGCTATTCGCCGTCTTTCCACATGATCTCTTCGTCCGATCGGACCAACTTCCCGCCTTCCCCGATTACACCATCAAACGCCGAGCAACCTCCCAAGACGCTCTATGGACTGTGCTTTGAATCCGGCGTGAATACTGCATTGCCACAGTGGCACTCTCTTCCCTCCCGTTCAATATTGACCAGAAGTCTGCGCCACGTTTCAATATTTGCGAGCTGATCTTTTGCGTCTCTATGTCCACGAGCAGACAGAGCATCCCGGTGCGTATGCTATTCCCCGAGTTTCCGGCCAAATTCGATCATTCATGTCACATGGCATTGATCGTTCACGTGGCTTGCCGATATCCTTGCGGGGATTGAAGAAACAGAAAGCTTGAGCACACAACGTCGTGGCTAGAAGAGAGTTTAAGGTTAAAGCCAAGGAAAATCAGGGCCCGCGTCTCAGCCTAGATCTGCCGAACCCGGCGACGATCGATATTCGACGATCACTACTGTACGAATTGCACCTAGCTGCAGTTCCTCTCACGCTGTTTTTCTGCCACTACGTCTGTTTGCGATGTCATGGGGAATGTAAACGCTCTGCCCTTCCTACCATCCTAGGGTGGATCCATGGACTTCACCAGGGTTTCAAACAAGATCTCGTACCAGACGATAGCTAAGGTTTTTGTTTCGCGAATACATGTTTCTGGGCATAAATTGAGTTGTACGCCTTAAGGTTGTGAGGGGTGCATGCGTCAGCAGTTCTGGACAGCCGAAAGTTCGCCTTAATGACGCCTCAGGATTCAGGCAACATCCGCGAAACGTCGTCTGAGGTCAGGCGCAGTCACTACTTCCTCGCCCATCCGACAAAGTTTCGAAAGCCTCCAGGCTCTAAAAAGGAAGTGACGCGATCCGTCGCAGCGATGTCGTGCAGCCGTCATCACGCCGCTCTATCAAAAGGGTGGCGGACCCTGGGGCTAGGTACGCCGGCACGTCTCTCCGAGCTCGTCGATAAGAACCATCCGAATCAGACAGGCGGGCTAACGGCAAGTGACCTAAGCGTTTCTCCAGTGTTCGACCAAGGTAGTCTCGCCGAGGCCACTTCATTCGCTAGATCAGCTGTCTTCTCGAAGGGTACCTGATAGCCTGTACGACTTTCAAAAGGTTATGCGCGAGCCTCCTTCGATAAGGTTCACTCGAGTTTTGCCTCTATGGAGCGTTTTGGGTTGACGTGCTGCCTTCAAGAGGCATGGTGGCCTGAATATAAGATGAATACGTGCACCCTGCAACGTGAACATCACATCCAAAATGGTTTTACGAGCGGTTATCGGGGCTATCCTATGCCTTTTGGCGTTTACGAACTTTGCAGTCTCGGCGCTGGCAGATGGGCCTCAGAACCTCACCCTCGCGGATGTCCCTGCTTGCGGGGTAAGTGTACAATTCCATTCAATGTCATCAATGCTAACTTACTCTCAGCTCAGCTGTCTCATCGAGAATGTTGCCAGCAGCGGTTGCGCCGTCGCCGATACACAGTGCCAATGCAAGAGCGAGGACTACGCCCGGACGGCGTCAGCATGCATACTGGCAAAGTGCACCATGGAGGAGATGATCCAAACCGCCAAGGTTCAGTCTGATCTCTGCAACCTTTCAGACGAGTCGAAGACCCGCGAGGTCTTCCTGTACACCGTCATAGGATACGGAATTGGATTATTATTCGTGGGCCTCAGGCTTTGGGGAAAGTTGGTCACCAAGCGCCTGGCTATTGACGACTTGATCTGTCTTGCAGCTCTGCTGTTGACGGCACTTCCTGTAGGATGTGTCTTAAAGAGTATGTATCGCGTAGTCACCCGAGTGATCCGATATCCCTAACATCTTGGCAGTGCAGAGTATTGGCTTTGGAGACCATCTGTGGAACTTGGATAACGGGCGGCAGCTTCTCGAGATCTTGCGCTTTTGTAAGTCGCGAATAGTTTGGGGTTATGGCATCACGCTAATGAATCAGTCTGGATCTCGGCGACTACCTACATCCTTATCCTCGGCGGCATCAAAGTGTCCCTCGTACTCCTCTACGTCGAGATCTTCCCCGACAAACGAACACGGATGGCGGCGTACATAATCCTTGCCATCATTGTGGCCAATTCCTTCGGCATCTACCTGAGCTCCATCTTCATCTGCACACCTATCCGGGGCTACTGGGACCTTGACCTCCATGCCAAGTGCACAAACATGAATGCGATCGGATACGCTGTTTCCGGATCTTCGATTGGCCAGGACCTCATCTTGCTCATTTTCCCGTTGGTCCGAATCCGCACATTGAACATGAAGAGGAAGCGCAAGATTGCCGTAGGCTTCATGTTTTGCATGGGTACTTTGTAAGTTCCCTGTCCCAAAGAAGATAAATGGACCTAACTTTCGCAGTGGCTGCATCACAACCTTCCTCCGTCTTCATTCGCTCCTCAAGTTCAAAACAACCATCGACCCAACGTGGGACTACGTGCCAGTCACAAACTGGACCACGCTCGAGCTCCTTTCCGGATTCGTATGCATATCGCTCCCCTCTGTCCGCATGCTTGCTATACACTACCTACCGAAGGGTGTCGTCTCGTCTCTTTCTTCCAGCAGCAAGGACACACCCACACCACGACAAGACCAGGGCGAGATGCGCAAGCGGGAAAGGAAAGGCTTCTCATGGATGCACATCACCACAGACCGGTTCGACAGCAACATCAGTGCATCCCGACACACGACAATGTGGCCTGGATCGACGCATTCGCCTCGACTTTCACGTTCGGCGTCCAAGTCCATGCTCAAGTCGCGCTCTCGCTCGCGTAGTCATCAGAGACTGAATAGCGCGCTCAGTGACTACGACGAGATCAACCTGTCCCATGTGAGGACCGCAACGCCCCAGGTTCCGGACTCAAGAGTCACGTCCGCGATCACATCCGCCGAGAATAGGGAACCGGTGGCAGCGACGCAGTCCAGGAATGGGCACATGTGCTCGAGCTGCGGAAGCCAGATGGAATACATCACCGCGCTACCCATAGTTGGATGTTTGCCCGACGAAAGCTTCGACGAAGATGATGAAGATTGGAGGTCGAGACAGAGGGGATCGTATTGGGTGGTATAGCGTGGAGAAAGTTTATGTATAATATGTCAAGTAGGAATGTAACGACTTCATGATCCTTATACTTCTCCGTCTAAAGGACCTCGGGGTTCTAGGTCTCAACAGGAGGCCGCTGCCGCTCCTCCTACCACCCCTCCTGCAGCCGCAGCCGTCTCCACGCGAGCCTGGTCATACCTCACATAACCCATCCCAACCACCAGCATAACATGCATACCAGGTGAAGAAAATGTCACTCACGATACTCCGTCCCCCCAAACCCCGTCCATCTCTTCTTCAATCCACACATACATACTTCCTGCCCATTTGCCGCGTACCCGATATACTCCATCATCGGTCTTATCTATTTACTTTCTTCCCGTCGTACGCGCATTATTACTTGCCCCGGCATATCTTTGAATGCGAAGATGGTGGATTTCTCTGGCGTGAGTTCGAGGAATGGGGTGTTTGGGGTGCCGTTTGGTGTGAGGTGGGATATGGTGACGTTGGAGAAGTGCTCTTTCATTATGAGTCTGAGGGGGACTTTGGCGGGGGGGTTGGAGTGGAGGATGATGTCTGGTTCGGGGAGGGGCGGCAGTGTGTGGTGGGGGGTTGGTGACATGTTGGTGACATGTTGGAGTTTGTTTAGAAGTACTAGAGTCGTGAGGTCTTTTGGGAGAGTGGTGTTGGAGTGGAGTATATGGAAAAAGTGTGGCGGGATTTGGAATGTAATCGTGGTGGTGTATATTTTGTCACTGTTGTCCTTTGTCGCGTCTTTATGTTGTTCATCTACTACTACTAATCACAACAACCCATGGAAAGTAGTGTGGGGATGTCAGCACTTCGGTGCTTTTGTAGGTCTTTGAACCCCATTTCACAGCCTTGCGGAAGTGAATCGTCTTGGTCTTGGCCCAGCGCATTACTTGATGGGGAAAACAATCTGGCCAAGCATGAGGTAAGGGATGATCGTCGCGGCTGGTGAGGCTGATTGGTTTTGCGGCTGTGTAGATGTGATCGCAGTCTCATTTACAACCGGTACAGTTGGTGTAGTCAAAGATATGATATCGCTATATACAGGGGTCAAACATAGCATCGGATAACGTCCATGTTTTTGTAAGACAGTTTTTATTTCGCGAGACTTTTCCACACAAAGAGGTCATCAATTTATTTGCAGCCATCTTTGAATCCTTGCCCACGATGAGCGTAGACCTTATCAAAAAGCAATGTCCAAACATGTAGTAATGTTTCCATGGTTTGCCTCTCCAGTCATCTTGAGAGCAGGGCCGCCGCAGGGCCACCGCAGACATTCATATAAAGTTCTTTCATTTCAAACGGTCAGACCTAAACCATAGACGCTCAGTATGGTAGGCATTGTAAAGAAGAGCAAGACCACAACCATGTCTCAGACGTATCTTGAATTTTTAACCAAAGAGCGGAAAACAGACGCATAAGGACAGATCGTGTCTGTTTTAAAGGGTAAGGTGATCATAGGTATAAATGACGGCCTTTACTATGCTAGCTCATGAAGGGCAGATACATAAACACTTCATCCTTTGTTTTTTAGAAGTGTAGCTACAAACATATTTCAAAATTTGTTTTTCTTGATACGATAAGATATAAGTAGACAACCACACCATAATGCTTGCGATTCATATTTGAAGGGGAGAGAGATAAAGGAGATAGATGCAAGGCGGGCACATCACCGTCGCATTTGCTGTGTTGTTCCCTTCTCGGGCAGGATGACATGCAATTCTTTTTTATTCTTCATACTTTTAAAACAGATATGAGCCTTCCAACAGATATTCTATTCCTCCCATAATTATAGCCGGCGGCACGAACACAGACATGCCATGATGACCTTCTTATCTTCTAGCACACGAAAGGCGGCAAAGGCCACATAAAGTTAAGGTTGTTTGCCTTTTTAGTAGCGGCTCAATAACCGACACATCTCCTCTTCTTAATCCCCTTTTAGGTACCTTCCCCTTCGCTTTTTATGGATTATTACTGAAGAATATTTCGATCATTTCCACGCACAAGAGAGCACAAAGAGCAGACATAGGACGTTTTAGATACCGTTTTTTTTTAATCTAGAGGAAGCGAGGCAGCCACATCATATTGCTGAGTCTCCGTTTTTAGAGGGACCGAACAGTATCAGGAGGGTAGAAAGACAGACAGATATATAACGTATACCGTCCATGCTTTTGAACAGTAATACGCCTCGAGACATGTTTCACCCTGTCGCTGCATTCATCTCGTAACCTCTTGCAACCAAGACGAGGTAGAGAGGACAGAGAGGGGAAGCTGTATATATCCTTTTCTATCCTCTCTTTTAAACACAGTCGAGGCTGTGACAAAGGCTTGTACAGAAGGTGTCTTTTCCTGAGCGCAGAGAGAAGTGTAACCCAGACACATGGCCTCTACTGCACACTTGTTTCAACTTATTAACAATTTCATACAGATATATGTAATGTTTTGTCACTTATTTCGAGAGCAGCTCATCTTCGACATGGTTTGCTTTTACTAGAGTATCGAGCCCGCAAACATTAGCTAGAGATGATGTATATTTATTAGAGAACAGGGCATAGCCTAACGAAAAACATGTGTCCAAATCGATGCTGTTTTCGATGCAGGAAAATCAACAACCAGAAGCATAGAATGCCAATCCAAGACATTTTTGAGGGCAACGAGCGCTGCCACAAACATGATTCTTTGGGGCGTTACTTGTTCCCCCGTCTTCAAATAATGGGGAAACACGAAAATACATATGCTCGGTTTTAGGATAGTTCGTAGACAACGCGGCCAGCAACATGTGTCAGTCTTCGAACCATTTATCAGTAGGCAAGCGAGGAACCAAACCAAATTGTAGACATATCTCTTGTAAGATACCATTTGTCCATCTGCCAGGCGCACGGGAAACCACAGAAAGAGATATTTCCCGCTTGCGTCGTGGTTTTTAAATGATAAGAGAGCAGAGAAACTCCAGACATGTGCTAAAATCCTTTCTAGTCCTTTAACTATTTCCATGATTGAACCTCGAAAGCCACAAAGAAGACTAGGAATTACACACACTTGTAACTCGTTTCATCTTTCTTTTCGACCATTTTCTAATCCAGGGGAACTATAGAACCAAAGTCACACATACGCCTCTTTGTCATGTCCTCTTTTTAAGATAGGACAGAGATGGGAAAAGGAGATAGGAAGGCCGGGAGACAGATAGACATTTACTTCTTCGTCTCCCTTTTCTTTAAAATAGCAGCCCAGGCGCAGACATTATCGACTCTACAAGCTATCTTTTCATAGACTCAATAGACGGGAAAGTAACACGAGTGCATACCTCGTGCAATGTACCATTTGTCCATTAATTCAATCACACGAGAAAACAGAAAGGCTCCTCTCATTCTCTTAAGTTTTATACAGCACCCCAACCAACCACACATAGGCGTTCTTTCGTTGCAGTTTCAATCTACTTTTGAAACCACCAAAGAACAGCAGAGGCAGACATGTTTGTTTTCTCAATCTTTTTCGAAACCTACAGAATGTCCTCCGAAACTATACATTATGTCCCAGTTGAGACTATTCCACCATCCTGTCCAAATTGAGGCGTTTTCCAATTAGAACCTGAACGCAGGCCAACTATACATTTCGTCTTCGTCATCTTTTTTCAAGGGAGCGAGAGGGGAAAGATGGACAGACGCACATTTTCGACGCTCTTATCATTTTTAGACAGCAATACTAGCCGCAGACATATACTCTTCTCATCGCTTGGTTAGCCCACCTTTTCAAGACACAGGAAAAGATTACAGACATGGCTTGCTGGAGTATTCTCTTTTAACGCACAGGAAACACGAGATAGATAGATATCCTACTCAAGTTCTAGTAGTTCTGAACACGGACACCGACGCCAACTAGAAACATAGTTCTTTAGATCTTCACGTTTTTCCTAACCATCATCCCCAATGCTGAACCAACTCCTAATACCAACCACATCGGTGTCCTTTTTAGTTTTAAAGAAGAGGGAAGTATAAGCAAAAAAGGGAGGAGAGAGCAGGAGAAGACAGACAGACACATATACTCTTCCTCTTTACCGTCTCAATTTCCATATTCTTGAACATCCTCTCCTTTCTCTCCGCTCCATGATATTTTGCTGTTTTTATTCTTTTCGACACATTTTTGACCTCGGGACAAACCCCACAGGCACACATAGTTTCTTTTGATACGTGCTTCAACTGGCAAAGAACCAAGGAAACCACACATGATGGACTAGCCTTGTCGTTTCAATTATCCTTAACCTTTCTAACCTCTGAAGAACCATAACGACAAAGATGCACATATAATCATTCTCTGTCAGTCAATTGTAAAGGAGGTACGGGAGACAGGAGGCAGACAGAGAGACACATGTGTGTTCCTTCTTCGATATTTCATAATTTCGAATATCTTCTCCCTTCCTCTGCCGTCAGATAGTATTTATTTCCATTCAATTCACGGAAACCCCGCAAAGGCACACATGCGTTTGGTTTTCGACTTCTTAAACTAAAAAGGCTCCCGCGCCAATTAGAGAAGCAGATAGACATACTGGACTTTATCTTTTTATTTGCAGAGTAGAGTGCGAGCAGGACAGACACAGCCATTCAGAGTCTCTCTATCGGGTTTTCAGGGGACGGGAGCACCGCAAAGCACACATCGTTGTTCGTTGATATTCCTTTGAACCACCAATAAACCACAGACAGCTACATTGTCCCTGTCGTGCAACTCCTGTCAATTTTCAAACTCCCTCTTCTCATCGCTCCTTCCATTGTTGTGCAAGTTGAACGTTTTTAACCCACAAGCAAATCATATGGGGATATGTTGTGCGTCTCTGTGTGTGTGCTTGACGTAACAAAACCTCCACGAAAAAAAGCGGAGGGACACTTCCATTGGTCCTTTATAATCTTTTTGTTTTTCTTCTTTTTAGAATAATCCGCTTGACCACGACCCTAACCACTCCCCGAGTGGTTTTTTCGATTCCCAGAAACACCATAAAGCCCTCATCACTTTCTTTTAACATCTTTTTTGACCTAGATCCTAACCACCAGAAATCCACAGACAAACACATCTCGTCGTTTTGGAACTCTTCTTCTCCACTTTCCTTCCCTTTCCTTCCCTTCCCTTCCCTACGCGCTGTATTGGGTTTCCTTTCCACGCATCTCCAACCCACGAACAACAACCATAGAATCACCACAAACCCACCACACACATTGCCATCTCACACTTGTCCATCACCCCATTTTCGAGACCTTTTGTCAACTTTGGATTATCTCAGGACTACTGGCACATTATATACTAGCTCCTTTGTTTTTAGAGTAGAGAGTAGATAGAGAGCCGAATGAGTAGTTTAAAGCAGAGACTAGAGAGCCGAGTGTATAGTGCAAATTATAAAGTGCAAGCAGCGCAGCGCAGCCACCACCATGCGTGATCTTACGTCTAATCTCTAAACCTCGCAAACACTGCAAAGTCACACATATCCAATCTGGTGCGTATTTCCATGCCTTGGGTAAATACAGGCAGACGGATATCTCCATTGTCTTGGTCCACATAGTCTTTTACAATCATACTTTCCGTCGTTTCCATGTATGCTAGTGCACTACTCTTTCCGCCAGTTTTTTATTGTCCACGGAACCGCAAAGGTGTACATGAGGGCTGCCTCCCTGCATATGCTCCAATAAAAAAAGTCTCGACAAAACCACACATATTTCAGAGTCTGTCACAAGGGGTTTTCAAACTATCTTCACCTTGCTTTTCGTCCTTATCCCATCCCACCAAATATGGCATTTCCATCTTTCTCTTCGTCTTTTCCCCATCTAGGTCGTTTTCTCCAGGTTTTCGTCCACTGCAGAGAGAAGCACAGGAACAACCACATGGGCCCTTCTCTTGTGTTTTTGTTTTATTTCCATTTTTATCTTTCAAAAGACGCAAACACCTCAACCACACCCATGACCATCTATTGTCCCGTCTTTCGACCATTTCCCACCCACAGAATCCAACAGAATTCAAACCCACCCACCCACATACATTGTCTTTACTTTTATCTTCCGCAACATCCCCACCTTTAGCCCCTCCCGTCATCCCACCATCCTCCCCCCCCTCAAAAATTTCCGTGCACCTCAGAAGAACCACAGAAGCGCAACCGACCCATCGTAATCAACCATTGGCGTTTCCACCATAGTCAAGTTGCCCTTTTTTCTTTTTCCCACTCGCCGGAAACCCATAGAACGACAACAGCCACATCATACATGGCCCCTAACCAACTTTTTTTTCTCAACCCAGAATCACACACAATCTCCCCAAACCACACAGCCACATCGTTCCAGCTATTGGCCAATTTTCGTGCACCCCGAAACCCCATACTCCAAATACAACCCCCACAGATCCACATCGGTTGCATTTAATTGGTTTTCTTTCCCCTCTCCCCACCCAACCACATGCAATCCAGCTATCACCTGTTTTCGACCCTCACCACACTAACCCCACACATCAACCCTCGGCCAAAGATCTTTTGGTAGAAAAAGAGGATAGAGAGATAGACTCTGTAGCGTGTGTGTGAAGAGAGAAAGCAAGGAGGGCGGAGGAAGGGGAGTTTATATACTCCCAGAAGCAGGGGGAGGCGGACAGGTAGATATGGTGATGTTGATGATGGTGATGACGATGAGGAACACCACACCGTAAGAAAGACAAACAAACCTCACCCCGCTATCAGCGAATCACAAAATGTCAGATTCATAAGCGTAAGAGTATAGTATGTCAAATATGCAAGACCAAAACCAACCAACCGCCCATCCATCTACCAAAGCAGCAGCGGCGGCGGCAGCGGCAGCAAGATGAGAAACGCCCCATCATATATACATTCTCTCACGATCAATTCATCTCCGCCTTCCTTTCTATTCTAATCTATCACTGTTACTGTTATACAAATATCATACACCACCCCGCCTACACCTCATCACCCCCAACCAACGGATGCGCATCGAACCATTTCAAAATCTGCTGGTACAAGACCAACATGGTACTGCTCTGAACGGACGTCCACACACCCCTGGGCCCGACGCCGCGGAAACATCCCCATATGCCCTCGGACTTGTAAATGATGTGCAGGCCGCGGATGACGGAGGAAGTGTCGAGGGTGGCGGCGCTGTGGGCGTGGGCGCGGACGGCGGTGGAGGGCGAGGCCGTGGATATAGGGCGGTTGTGCGGGGAGGAATGCGAAGGTTTGGTGGACGAGGGGTGTTTCGACGTTGATGTAGGGGAGAGTGATGAGTTCGGCGCGGGGGCGGGCGCAGAGCCGCCGTCTGTTCGCTGGGTCTGGATGCGCGTTTTTACTACGTCGAGTGGCGTCGTTATCACGCCTGCCATTCCTCCCGCCGTCGCTGCCGTGAGGATTTCCAGCGGCAACCCGATATCATTGGACCCCATGTACCGCTTCGCCATCCCCCGCTCTTCCTCGTAAAAGGCGAATTGGAGAGCCGAGAATGGGAGGTCCCGCCAGAGCGTGGCCTGGTAGCCGTAGAAGAGAGCGCCGAAGCCTTCGGTGCGGGCGATTGTGCGCATGGCGCTGAGCGTGCCGCGGTAGTTGTAGCCGGAATTGAAGTGCGGGTTGTTGTAGCGGCCCTGCAATTGGAGGCGCGTTTTGAGGACTTCGGAGGGGACGTAGACGGGCGCGGCGGCGAAGTCGGCGAGCAGTCCTGTGTCGTATCAGCATGCACTTTTCCCCTCACATTTTCGGAGGTATGACGTACCGGCCGCGAAGTAGGATATCGACGGCGCAATCCCGTAGTCAATCATCAGCCTCTTGCTCCACTCGTACGTCCCGAAAAAGGTCACGGTCCCCAGAAAGCTGCCCACAAAGGCCGGCTGCACTCCCCCATATAGGCCCCGCGGTATGCCCTCCTGGCGCCAAATGGTGTAGTACGTATTCCCCATGCTCGTGTACTTGGGCGGCATATGCGGATCGCCCTGCTGTCTCGTCTTGACGGTGTCGAGCGAGTGCATCAACATGTCGCCCGTCAAGCCTCCAATGCCGCCAGCCAGCATGGCCTGTCTTGGTCAATCGCTACACGAGGTAGGGCGGGTATATCGCGGGACGTACGTGGATATATGGCGGCCGGGCGCGCTCGCAGTCCTCCACGCCTACCGCATCCGGCTTGTTCTGGGACTGGGCGCTTCGGCTCGCCATGCTGGACTCTGTGCCCTTCCGACCATCGTCGACTGTGCTGTTGGGGATTGCTGGGCTAAACAGGTTGGCCACGCGGGCTAGCACCATGGGCGTTGGCGGTGCGGGTGCGCCGGCTCCAATGCAATTGCTGAATAAGCGCTGGAGAGAGGAGACTGAAGATGCGGGCGGAAAGGAAAGGAAAGGTGTGAATGAGTGACGTTGGTGGACGTTCGGCTTGCATTTACATGTTAAAATTTCGGCCAAGAATGCTTCGGTCCAACGTCCAGCACTAGCCACAGCGCCACAGCGCCACAACGCCACACGTTTCAGCCACAGTGCCGCGTCAGCCACACCTGGTAACCAACGAGCGACAGACACCCTAGAGGTATCTAATCACGAGGGGGCTCCGCGACTCGCACACTACATACATGCTCTACAGCTGAGAATACAAAGATTCGCAAATACTATCTATTGGATGCGCAGTCGGACAACGCATCCGCTCGAGTGGTCTTGCGCGCCGGCTACCGAATCCGACATCGGCTAGCGCTCACGTGCACGCCACTGTTTACATGGCCGCGTTCCCCCAGCTCCACCAGTAGTGACCTCAACCCAACACACCGCCGACGGAAGCACCCCTCACCGCCCCTCACCACCACCATCAATCTCGCCAAAACCGCACCTTTTTATGATCGCAGCGTCTACGCGACTCCATCCATATCACTAATCATGGCTCCTGCCTGGTTGACGAGGAAGCGCAAGGGCGAATTGCTGGACCTGGCCCACCAAGTCGAAGTGCCTGGGTGAGTACTCTGTATTCCACCGTCGCGTCGCCGTGCGCGTGCTGGAGGTGGGGGCTGATGCATGGCGCAGCGCAGACAGCTTGCTCAAGGACGACCTGGTCGTCGCCCTGGAGTCGCAGCTCGACCAAAACGAACGTAAATACGCCAAACTGCCCCTCTTCGCCGACTACTACAATGGCCGCTCTTCGTCGCCCATCAAGCGCGAGCGCTTCTCGCCCGAAGTCCTGACAGCGACGCGACCGCGCAGACGCCAGACGCTCGTGAAGCAAGACTCGTAAGCCCCCCTCACCGCCTCACGCGACGCGTCTACGCAGCAGAATGTAACGCGATGTAGGGATGACCCCACGCCCACACGCACCGCGCTCGTGAACCGCACCCCGCGCACCATCACGCGCGTGGCCCAACGCGTCTCGGACGTCGCTTCGCCCTCCCGCCTCGCCCAAGTACACCCAAGCCCCGCGTCGCCCTCCCTGATGGACCAGTCGTTCCACAGCGTGCAGGACGTCAAGGAGAAGGCGGCAGAGCTGTGGGGCCGCAGCCGGATCGACGAGTGGAAGGAGTGGATCCGCCAGAACGCGTCGTCGGTGTCTGCGATTCAGGCCCTCATTCTGTTCATCGAGGCAGCCGGTCTGCAGTACAACACGCTCGACACGACGCACCAATTCGTCGCGCCCTCTTTCGGAACGAGCCTGGACGCACGAATAATGCGCTTTCCGAGCCCGGCCAAATTGATCTCCAGTGACTTTTGGGCGCCCGTTACCCTCTGGTCCCTCACGAGCTGGGCGCTCCCTCTAGTGTTTTCGTACTTTTTCAACCTGACTCTGAAAGCCAACCCGCAAAACAAGTCGTCGAACCGCCAGTACCCCATCGATCCTCTCACCTTTAACATAGTCAAGGCCATCCTCACCTACAGCGCCTACAACATCGTCACGCAGGCCGACGCCGCACTCACCGGCAAGCCCAACGCCATGCAAGCGCAGAACCTGGGCTGGGGTCCCTTTTCCGAACCGACCGTTTCCACTATCCGCAACAATGTCCCTGGCGGATATTACGGTCTGCAGATCGGCGCCGTTGTTGGTGTGCTGTTTAGCTTGTATGATGCTGCGCTGAAGAAGTAGGACTGAACTGCAGTGTTTGTACTCGTCATCTAAAGCGCATGGTGTTTCGTATCGTGTTCGGCCGTCAGGCGTTGTGTTGTTGGTCTTGGGTTTCCTTTGAATGAATTTTTGTTTACATCTCGAATCCAATCTACCTACCTACCTAACGTTGTTGTCTTGTTTACATTATTCCCACTGCTTACCCAGCTACAAGCTAGTGCCCCGTGCATGGTTGAGCTTATTACTCCTTTGGGCTTGGCGTGCTTGCCTGGTGTTCTGTGTCATGCGTCTCACGTGCTTTCCCCCCGCTTCCCCACACTGCCGCGTCGTATACGGCAGGCACGTGCGTGATGGCTTCGGTGCTTCGGGCCAGATTAAGGTGCGGGTATTGTGTGGGTGGGGAGGTATAACAGCCGAGGAAGAAGTAGGAAGAAGGAATCTTGCCGTGGTTCTTGCATCTTTCTTTCGTGGTCCTGTGGTACGGGTTCGAAGTTAGGAATTGAGTGTTTGGTTGTTTGGTATGCAGGTTGATACTCTCCCGTCTATCCATCTATCGCGCATACCTGGGGACTCGACTCCGTTGTTAAGAATTTAGCAATTTGGGATTCATCTTCCTTTATGTGCGGGAGATAAGACGAGGGAGATAGAAAGGAAATCAAAAGGTATACAAAGACACCATGGCCACGAAACTCACCATCATCATCGTAGGCGCCGGATTATCCGGCCTGAGCGCTTCAATACAATGTGCACTATCTGGACACGAAGTCATCGTACTCGAAGCCGCGAAGGAATTGGCCGAGGTATGGCTCCTCTCTCCTCTCCCCGCCCCAACCTAACACCCCCCCTCCCCCTAGATCGGCGCCGGCCTCCAACTCACCCCCAACGCCACCCGCCTCCTCACCTCCTGGGGCGTCTACGACCTCCTCCCCGACCCCTGCGAACCCTCCACCTGCACCGTATACGACTACACGGGCCGAACCCTCGCCCATGAAACCCGCTTCGGCGCAAATTGTCGCAGGAAATATGGCGCTCCGTTCGCTGATGTGCATCGTGTGGATCTGCAGCAGGCGCTTGTGCGGCGCGCGCGCGAAGTTGGTGTGAGGGTGGTGTTGGGGGCGAGGGTTGTGGGGTTGGATTTGGATGGGTGTGTTGATGAGGATGATAGTGGGCAGGGGAATGATGGGAAGAAAAAGGAGAAAAGAAAATGTGCCCAAATCACCACCCTAACAAACTCCACCTACACCGCCGACCTCGTCGTCGCTGCCGACGGTCTCTGGTCTACCTGTCGCAGCATCTTCCTCGGCCACATCGACCCTCCGCTTCCTACCGGCGACCTGGCTTACCGCATCGTGCTCCGCGCTGACCAGATCGTTGACGAGGATCTTAGGGATATGGTGAGGACGCCTGGTCTTAGGTTCTGGATCGGGGAGGATGCGCATGTCGTTGCGTATAGTTTGCGGGGCGGGGATTTGTTGAATGTGGTGTTGCTTGTGCCGGATGATTTGGGGGAGGGGGTTAGTAAGGGTGTGGGGGATTTGGGGGAGATGAGGAAGAGGTTTGAGGGCTGGGATGGCGTGTATGTCTTTCTTTTTCCTTTTCTCTTTCCTCTTCCTCGTACCTAGCAATCCTTCGTTCCACACTCTACTAACTTCCTACCAGTCTAACCCGCCTCCTCCACCAAGTCCCAACCGTCACCAAATGGAAACTAATGCACCGTCCCCCCCTCCCCACCTGGCTCTCCCGCTCCTCCAACCTCGTCCTCATCGGCGACGCATGTCACCCCATGCTTCCCTACCTCGCCCAAGGCGCGAATTCCTCTATCGAGGACGGCGCTGTGCTCGGTCTCCTTCTGTCGCCCTCTTCGAACCCGGGGTTTCGCTCTGGGGACGACTTGCCGGACGCGCTGGCACTGTTTGAGAGGTTGAGGAAGGAGAGGGGTGAGAGGATTGCGCGGGAGACGTGGGGACAACGGAGAGATTTTCATCTTGGGGATGCGGAGAGGGGGGAGAGGGACAGTGTTTTTGCTGCGTGGTTGGGGAGGAGTGAGGAATTGGAGAATGGGGGGTTGGGGCGTGGGGTGGGGTTTCCGAGTCGGTGGACTTGTCCCGTTGCGCAGAGGTGGTTGTTTGGGTATGATGCTGTGGAGGAGGTTAGGGTGGCTGTGGGGGGAGGGGAGAAGTAGGGATGGTTATTTTGCCTTCTTGACCATGGTATGTCTGGCCGGAGTGAGCACCGAGGATTTGATTACTGGAAACTTGTTGTTTTTCGCTTCTCTCTCCCTCTCTTTCTCTCTACCTCCACCATTTCATAGAGTTGCAGTCCATCACGACGATTATGTGGAACTACGTTATCCCGCTCTCCCCTACCCCCACACGGGTTGTTCTACCGCGAAAGGAAACGAAGTATATACCGATCTACTTCCAACCCAACCTTTCCCATCGCGGGTGCGGAATTCGCCCGGTACGCTTAGGGCGGGATTGGGTACTATCGATGCCAATGAGATAGTGTCGGGCCTATTTCAGTTACTCTAAACTTCGTTTGTTGAGATAGGAGAAGGGAGGCTTGTTACCTCTGATCTGATCTGTTCGCTGCAGAGTAGTAAACGAGTATATAGGAAGACGAGGAGATAAATGTGCTAGAGCATATGTGTACCATTTCCAGGCTAGACATCCCCCCAGGGTGACTCGATCAAGAAGGATATGATGGCATTATATGTGTTCTGTCTGTGTCCGTGTCCCTTTCTCCCTCTCTCTTGCGTATCGTAGACTATAAAACCCTCTTTTCCTAACCGTGAGACTTTCTTCCTCTCTTCCACACACAGTCCACGCGACTCTATATTACTACTAAAATCATTGCGGACTCCTCCAATGTGCGTTCTTTCCTTCCTTCCTTCCTTCCTTTTTTCTTTCGCTCTAAAGATCTAAGAAAATGAAGATATGCTTGTCGCTCTGCTCTCCCATCCGTTTCAAAGCCAGGAAGAGACTACCCAATGGGTTCCGTGCCCTTTTCATTTTTCCACTTCTGTCTTTGGAATGTAAAACGGCTTGGTCGAGACAACTATGGGTTCTGTATGCCGTGCCTTCTGGTAGGGCTAGGGAAAAAAAGTTTTTTCTCTCGCGAATGCATGGGAATCTTTCTCGCTCCTACCTTCAAATGAACATGGGGTTGTGGTGAATAGTAGTATTAAATCTGTCGAGCATACTTAGAATGGTGGGTGTGGCGAGGCTTGGGGGGATAAAAGTACATGTCCCCAATTCCATGGCTCGGCCTTTCTCTCTCTCTCTCTCTTATTGGTGTCTAAAATGGAGAGGTGTGGGGATGATAGGTTAGGGAATTATAGGCTGTTCGTGTGGAATACCAGTGTTTATTGAGATATAGAGGTTGGGGGGGGGGGGGGGGGGCTTACGCTGTCTATCCCTTGTTTCATTTACAAATACCATATATGTCGCGGTATGCTTCGGTATGCCTTTCTAAAACCTTGGGAAATTGGCACAATAACAGGTTATGGGAGATGTTTCTGTGTGTTCTGTTTGAAGGAATTATACGATGATATTGAATAGAGGAGGGGTCATTGTTTTCCTACCTTCTCACTCCTATACAAATATTATTCTGAATTATACATGACCTACCTTCTCTTACTGATCTTTTTCAAAATACTGCATGACAACGAACCCATGAGAACGGTTTCGGTGTCTTCTTTTCTTTAAGATACTTCAAAACCATGACATGAGTTCTTCACTTTCCTCCTCTCTGACACACTATCAAAAGAATTTTTTCAAACAGCATGCGGTCACAAAAGCGGAATGTTCTCCGCCATGAGGTTGTGTCCGTTCGAGTAAACCATAAGTCGATGACGATATGTTCTTGTAGAGACTAAAACTCGTTATAGTCGGGGTATTTACTTCCACTTCCTTTAAGCTCCTGAACATCGATACCATACGAAATACTCCCCTACTATGTTCACCTAGATTCTGCACCCTGTAGAGAACGAAAAGCGGAACCCTGGCTTAGCATGTGTGTCTTTGCAGCTACCCTTAAAAACCTAAAGATGTTGTTCACATGCATGGATGCCATGCGCTCGCTCCTCGCTATATTATCTCTACGAAATGGATACTACAAGACATATAGAACTCTTCTTCCTTTAAAGTACGCCGCTAAGGACTTGATTATCTTCTTTCTTATCTTCCTACACATCCTCTACTCTGGAAAAGATGAGAAATATATAATTGAACTGGCATGTTAAGAGCTGTGATTGGTCTCGAAAGTGAAAGTAGGAGAAAAGGCATGTTTGTGCGTCTCGGAATGCCTTTCCTTAAAAAAAAAAGGGCAGCAATAAGAGCCATTGATGGGGAATTTACTTCTAGTTCCTCTAGTTTCTAAATAGGCTATAGCATGTAACTCTTTCCTATACTATCTCTACACACACTATGTACTCCTGAAAATAATTAGTAAAGAATATTAACGATCTTTAGTTAGCACACATACTTGTTAAAATACATACAGAATAATAACATATGTAAGGGTGGTATTAACCCTACTATCCTGTATATATATGCTACAGACAAAGAAAAGACATAGCGGATCCCTCTATGGACTCTTCTGCGACCTTACATGTAATAAATTGTCACGTATTATTACTTAGGTCTCTTAACTATTCTATTTCTTCCCTCTCCTTACTTTTTAATTTAACATTACTATAAGAAAGCAATTACGAAGGTAGCCAATGTCTGCAGTGCGCATCTTTTGAAAATACAGTTCCACACTACTTCATGTACGTAGGAACCTTCCTCTTTGTTATCCCTTCTCCTAAAGATTATGTTAAGCAAAGGCTATCTCCTCTTTACGATCTTAAACTCATATCCTTCATGGAGTTCTGTTTGCCCTTCCCATTATCTCTCATAAGGCAATGCATTAGGGATTCTATAGAAGTAAGTTCGTTTCTCTTCGTATAAAAGAGACCTAACCTACACTAATAGAATCTCTTCTCATTTTGTCTCTACATTTAGGCTCTACTCTCTGCGTGAAAAAGGAAATAAACGAAAAGACACATATGTACATCAATACGCTGCTCTCGAAAACTCGAACTCTACATAACAGTTCCGCATAGATTTGCCTTTTGCTAAGCTTCGTGTGTCAAGAATAATAGACAAAGCATTGTCATAGGCACTTTCACCTGTCTCTTAATACTGCTATGAAATACTTCCTTTACTGCTTTTCATGTCTCTACGTTGCTGTAAGATTTGAATAACCAGTCTGACACGACATCTTCGCGAGTATACCGCCGTCTGAAGCGATAAAAGTCACGTACAATGGCTTTAAGCTATAATAATATTTACTTTCTCTCTACAGGTCATATGCGATGAAGTGCATGGCAACTGAATTCCTCCCTAAATTATCTTAAAAGATGCGCGATGAGCGTCTTTGTGGAGGGTTTTAAAATACAAACACACCCTAATAGGTTTGGGATCATGGAGATCTGAGAAAAACGGCGGAGCATGTTGCTTGTAAAGCAGTCGTCTGCCACTCCCTGAAGTGTAGAAGCTATTATTGAATCTGTTATGAACTGTCTGTGGCTTCAATATGTACAGGAAACAACAATGCGTATGTCCCACGGCGATTGTTCTCTTTCACATCTTAAATGATCCACGGAACAATACATGTCTGAACCTTTCTCTTCTTGGTTAGAATGCTATCTCTAACACATCTGAGAATGCTAATAGCACTCTGTTTTAAAGCTATGCCTGTGTCGACAAATGGCGCGGAAGGGGTCCTACCGTCTGAAATAGAAATATAAAAACATGATGTAGGGCACTTTGTACTACTAAAATCGTTTCTCAAGCTACTGTATGGCTTGGGCGACTTGTCCGTCTCGTAAATCAGAAAGCTTAGGGAAAAAACAGGAGGACTAAAACGTTATGTTTGGAAAGGGTTCGGCGGGAGGTATCCTTTCTCTTTTTCAAAAGTTCCTGACAAAGATTACCATAAAATGCCTTGTAGTATGTCTAAAATTCATCTTTAATAGTGATCATGGGTTGTTCATCTTTTCTGTGTGTGAAAATGCAAACTATAAGAATAAACAAAGATACAATGCAGCTATCTAACGTCTCAACATGCCACCTTCATCTAAAGGCCTGGAAAAGACCGCTATCGCGTATGTCATGAAGCCTTTTCAACCCACCGATAGGTTAACGAAGGATTTAGTCGGCTTGTTTCACATCTTGTAAAGTTTTGAAGTCAAGAGACCCGGCAAATGAGACGAATGTTGAGCCCTTTTCTTTCTTTATTATAATCTAAAGTCCTTGTGATGTTTCCCAAACCCGCATTGTAGTCTTCTCTCCGCTGTAAAATGGTCACTAGGCAATAAAACAGAAGATCATAAATTCAACTGTCCACTACCGATGTCACAATGAAACCAAAAACAAGGACTGTACCCAGGCATGAACAGTTACATCTCAATTGTCCCATAACATCAGTCAAATACACCCGCCGGCTCTTCACTGAAATCCCGAGAAACAAACTTGTGCCCAATACCATCCACCTACAATACAAACAACCTTCCAAAGCGCCCACGTGACGCAATCCATCACTCTATATCCTTACAATAACGCCTTATCCATCCCAAAGCAACGTAAAATCCGTATACAAAACTCCCCGTTCTCAGAACCTGACTTTCAACCTCCTCCACTCCCTCCACTCGAGTTCCGTACTCAAAACATATCCCACTTCCACGAACGGCACCTCATAGACCTGCGGCATCCCCATATCCTCTGTTGAAATCGGTGGGAGAGTAATTCCCTGAGGTGGCAACGTCTTGACAAGGCGGGAGACTTCGAGGTGAAGAAATCTGTGCCTTCTATTCAGGGTGAGCAGTACCCGGGCAGCGCGTAGCATCCACTGCATGACGATATTGAAGTTATTACCGTTGTCGGTCAGCGTCTTACGATGGAGATTCCGGTAGCGTGAAGTGGCTCTGGCATGTAAACAGTACGTTAGCGAAGCCGTCATTGAAGTTAGGGATAGCAACTCATCTTCAACTAGGCGTTCTGTTTCTGATACTGTCTTGCCGGCTTGCAGATGGACCATAGCGAGGCTGATACCGATGCTCAGGAACCTAATGCGAGACGAAAGTCCATGAAGGCGCGGCACTATGATCCTGGGGGCCCAGGCGCGGTAGTCGACGTGATTCAACAATACATCGGTAACTTCGGTGTATATAGTCTTGCAGGACATGAGAAGACGCGTGTCCCACCTTGATTCGACTAGGATACACGTAGTATCTGGGACTCTCGATCTCGTATGCTTGTGCCATATCTCGATGTGTCGTACTTGCGGGGGGATGTGTGCATAGACTACGCCCCTGAGCTAGAACAATTTCTCATTAGAATGTGCTTCCAATGTGTTTTGTTATTTGATAGGTACTTCTATTGGTAGGTCCATCAATCTGAAAGACTTCGGTTCTGAGCTGCCGGATGCATGTTCGGATGTAAGATCGGACGCCAGAATGCCTGGGTCATGTTCGCAACTAAACGCCATAGTGTGAGCGGTACATCCAATGTTGAATATCAAGTCGTAACGCAGAAGCCCGCAGCCAGCAGGTGTCAGAGGAGAAGAAGGTCAGTAGGTAGAGAGGTCTAGATGGAAGGGCATGTTCATGATCCCCAGGCAGACATGATGGCTAGCGCGCATTTGGTTCGAAGGTTTGGCAAACGCGTACAAGGCAGCAATCTCAGGAATTATTAGATTTAGGCTCCCATGTGCGTCAAAGGCACTAAAATCGTCTCATCTCGACTCAATGCAACGAGCTTACTGTTGCTGGACAACGTCAAGGTGCCCAAGAAAACGTCAATTCCCTTTCGCCATTTCACCATGACATACCGGCCGATGCGCAGCAACCGCACCACACCACACCCAAACCGGCCTTCACCAACTCGGTGCAATTGAATACCTTTCCCACGTTTTGCTGCGATCCGCGTCCTTCCATGTCTTCATCCCACCCTGCACGCCCTCCTTACCAATCTTCCAATCCCCTCGTTCCACCATGCCCAACCAACTCTCCAATACCACCCGCAGAACCACTCCATGCATCTCTCCAAAAGGCCTATGTCCTGGCTGATACAGACTGGTGTGTACATCCTTCGCCCGCGGTAACTCTTCATTCTTATTCTCGCCAAACAGCGCCCCGTCACTCGTCCGCGCGTACCCATTCCCCCCAATTCCAAACGGCAAGACGAGGGTGCATTCGTCATCGAAGCGGTGGAGACCGAATGTGTGTTGAGGGAGATATAGACCCGCTGGGTATATGTGCATGTTCTGGTAGGGCCAGTAGAATGGCCCGCGGTCGGCGCGATTGGGGTCGGCGACAGTATAGCTCTGAGTCGAGAAGAAGAGGAGGAGAGGTGGGATGTCTTCGGGGGTTCGACCTTGTGGCTTATCGCTGATGGGGAGATTGTTGAATACGGCAAGGAAAGGATTGTGGGAGAAGGTGGAAGAGGATATGGTTTGGAGGCCTGGTGCAATGTATAAGAAACGTGGACGTCGAGCACGGAGGAGGAATTGGCGCCCAAATCCATCCATTATGTTCGCCGCGTCTAGTGTAGTTTGATCAACAAGGCCATAGGATATGTCTTTGGCGTGAATGTCGAAGCCGGGGATGCGCGATTCAATGGCTTCTACAAGGCTGTTGAAGGTGTTGATCGTTTCGTTAAGCCCTGAATCAGTGTATCGAACCAAGACCCAAGGCTCGAATCTCTCAAGATCCATCTCGTGTGGTTTTGTAGCTTTGACTTTCTCCTTCTTAATCATGTCAAGCCATGCTTCAAGAACGGTATCTAGAGGGTACCATCTGAGACGGCCATTTGTTACGGCCCCTGCTTCATCGACATCCATACACATGATCGCCGTGTTTGTCTTTTGGTCAAACCTACCAGTCTGTTAGTAAAAAGCGATGCCAAAGGTTTTGACGTACTTACACCAACCCGACTTGATGCTCGCTGATATCGTTCGCTCCATAAAGCACGACATATCTCTTCTTATCCATATATCCACCCTTCCAACTGAAAAGCTCATCCCAAAAGAAGATATAGTCTGGATGTTGTAGCCCATAGACATACCAATGAAACGACCAGTCGTTCGAAACTCCTGCTCTTTCCAGGTATGCTACCAACTCTTTTGATAGATACTTGCGCATCTTATCAGCCTCCGTGCCGTAAGTATCGAACCAGTTCTTGGTTTCAAAGTTCTGCGGATCGCGGCCCATTCCTTGCCACCCGAGGCGGAGAATTTCGGTGTGCAGCTCGACACATCGGTCGATGTTTAGGTCCGGTTGCGCCCATGGTGGCTGATTCATGGAGTAGTTCCCTGTAGGCGATCTGGCAAAGTGGATGTAGAGGACTACTAGGACGACGCCGAAGATCCTGGCAGCTAACGGAATGGTCATGGGACTGGCCCTTGACTGATCGTCTTCCGCACGAGCTATCTGATATCACGCAGTCCCTTATTATTGGGTACAAGTAGCAATCACAAATAGTATGGAGGAGTGAAGAAGTAAGACGAGAGGAGAAACTAATGCCATAGCGTGTCGGTGAGCGTGCCATGCGATACTGTACAGTGACCATATCTACGCTACATCCTTGAACCATACTCTGCCTATCTCAACGACCATGTCCGTGACAACGACAACTTTCCACTATCATTCATTTGGATGACCTTGTCTGCGAGAACGACACATTCCGCTACCATGATATCCATTCAACCCGCCTACGCGATTAACATCATGTTAGATTCAAACGTTTGGTATGGGGAACGACGCCACACACACTCCAGCACCGCTTACCTGATGTGATTCCTATCCTCCACGTCCCGAATGCGTCGGATGACCACGTTCATCTTCCCATCATTTGCGTTTCTTGCCAGCCAGCTTTGTCAATGGCTGCAATACCTCCGGAGGCAGCAAGTGACCCTTTTCCCTCATCGCTTTGTTCGACATAGCCTTCGGCAAATCCTCCTCCATGGGCAATCCCAGAACCTGTCTCTTCAGACCCTCCTTCAGATGTTTCTCTTGAAGGCGTAGGTGTCCATTGCGGTTCTCTCTAGACTTTCTCTTTTGTGTCGCAATCCTGGTGAGGTCTCGCTGGGCTTCCTTGACATCGGGTGCCGTGTGGAACATACCCGCTCGCTGCTCGGCACGGGTAAGCCCGTCCCACCATTGAGGATTGTTGTGTAGGCCGCGGAGCGTGGGTGGAACGCCGATGGAGTAGGTTTCATGAGTCGGACTCTTGTTGATGAGATCCGCGAGGCGATCAGCGTGCGCTTTGCGGAGGAGGGTGAGGGATTGAGAAGGCGGGCTCTCTACACGGACGCGAATGTTGGAACAGACAGCGGGGCGGCTTTTGGCAGCAAACTGCGAACGAGTGTAGGCAATGGCGGAGAGAATGCGGTCTTCGAGCCCCTCTTGGTCTTCGTCAAAGCCTTCAGAAGCGACAGATAGGCCGGAGTCTGACATCTCTACGTCTTGTTCTTGCTTACGCGTCTGCGGTCGTTTCTTCGGTACCGACCTCACTGCCTTGCCTTTCTCTGCCAGCTCTTGGACTTTTCCTTTCTTTTGTCGGTGCACACCCTTTGCGCCGGTGGCTTTTTCAATCACGTGATGCGATGGCCGACCGGGGAAGCTGGGAAGGGACGCGTTAGATTGAAGTGAACGCTGAAACTCTGACTCACCGTGCTCATGCTGGAACATTTGCACTGGACCTGCTTGAGCCGGTGGAAGCGTGAGCGGCATTTGTGACAACGAGTCTCGGTGTCCTAGCTGCGGAGTTGGCACGCCTGGCACTGACTCTGGCAGAAGACCTGGTGTTGGCTGATCTCCGAAGTACGAGCCATAAGCATTTGCAGAAGTCGCACTTCCGATGTTCATTCCTTGATGATATCCACGCATGTTTTCGTGCGCTTCATAGAACTGAGCCTGTGAATAGATTCGTGCTCCCGATTGCAAGCCGTGTGTTGATGGCGCGGTTGGAGGGACGAAACCTGGTTGCACGAAGGGAGAGTAAGGTTGTCGAGAAGGCTCGCCAGCATGAGTTGACGGATCTGTGAGTAACTGTCTCGCCTTATACTCCGGTACTTTCGCATCATAAAACCGTAGTTTGTCTGAGTTGCTAAGGCTCATGTCGCTTGCGGAGTTCTGCTTGTCACCACCTTGATTGTTTGTAGCAAAGGCGGACGTTCCAGAATCCTCCCGAAGGAGAAATGGGCTATTGATTGTGTCGCTGTCCATTGATGCTAGCAGGTTGTATAGTTCTTGTGCCATCGCGGAGTACGGTCGTGAAAGGCTTCGCGTGGTTGAGAGCCGTTATGTTGGACAGACGCAGAGAAGTTGTCACGAAGGCTGGGGCGGGGAGAAGAGAATGTTTGCAACTTACGCTTCGTGAGGGTTATGTTTGTCCGGTCCACGCGCCTCAACCAGAGGGCGCGCACAACACCTGCTTGAACCTCGTGGAAGGGTGGACTTTTGGAGTCCAAAGTGGCGAATTGACTCTGGTCCGCGGAGGATGGAGTGAAGAGGTTGCGCGCAAATGAAGTAACGAAGGCTTGTTGTCCTGGAGATACAATCGAGCCTATGACGCACTACATACCAGGGCGCGTTTGTACTTCGACGGCGGGTTGCTTCTGGCCTTCACCTACAGAGGCACGGATCTTACGGCCAGAGGCAATGTACATCTCTTAACAACTAATCCGGGTTCCGAACTTTGCTCTCACTAGATTAAAGCTTGAATACCCTACGGGTTAGTCTACTCGTAACAGCAGATTTCCGTGAGAATAGGTGAACTAGACGATTCAAATCTTGCGAATGGCACGCAATAGTCTGGCCAAGACACCTGTCTAGAGGAAGGCGTTTCGGTGCTGTATCGTGGTCAGAAAATACAAACCACGTCACCTCCACTTTCTCCGTGGAGAATTTGAAAAGGATGCACTCACAATGAACACGAGAGATGTCTTTCTATTCAACATTTCGTCCACTCCAATGAGCTTCGGATTTCTTTATATCCTGAGATCCATTCAATGTAGGAGTGATGGACATTTATATTACCCGGTGTCTCTTAAGGAAGCTAACCGTCCCAATGAAATTCGTTTATTCCAATTTGATGTAAAAGGAGAAGTAGGAAAAGTAGGGAAAGTGAGTTATTTACAGAGCCCAATCATCGAAATACCTTCACAACCATATCGTGAACATCCATACCCGACATTTAACCAGGAGCAACCCTTCCTAACCGATGAAGACGACCTCATCTGCGCATGAACTCCTCGTACATATCCTGTAGAACCGGGTCTTCAATACTTAGATCCCCAATGCTTCGTATAAGCTCTGCATCGTATGCAGAGATGGCGCCAGTCGCCTGAAGATCATCCAGCGGAGCCACCATAACACCGGCGTCCTCTGCCGAAATGAGCCCTTGTTGAAGGAGATCCATGATCCATTGGTGGGTCGACGACGATTGGGGACATGGATGCCGTTCCTGAAGACTCAGCAAGAGTTGACGTTGATACTGTTCCTGGGTCGGGTGTGAAATCAGGGTGGGCGTCTCGGTCGTGTTGGTGCTGGACGACGCATGGCTAGGTTGACCATGGCCTAGAGGCTGGGGTGTGCCGTGCGTATTCGGAGCAGTTTGGGTAGGCATCTCTGTCACGTTGGTCCTGGACGATGCACCCCTAGTTTGACCGTGGTATGGGGGCTGAGGTGTGCCGTGAGTACTCATCTCTGCTGTGTTTGTCCTGGACGGCGGACGGCCAGGTTGACCTTGGTATGGAGGTTGGGATGTGCCGTGGGTGCACATCTGTGTTGTGTTTGCCCTAGACAGCGGACGGCCATGTTGGCATTGGTGTGGAGGTTGGGATGTGCCGCGGGTGCACGTCTCCGCTGTGTTTGTTCTGGACAGCGGGCGACCAGGTTGACCTTGGTGTGAAGGTGGAGGTGTGCCATAAGTGTGAACCTCTCCCGTGTTTGGTCTGAGCAACGGACGGCCGGGATGACCATGGTATGGAGGCTGAGGTGGGACGCGGGCACCTGCAGCAGTCTCGGTGGACATCTGTGTCATGTTGCCAGGTTGACCGTGGTATGGGGGTTGAGGTGTGCCGTGAGTACTCATCTCTGCTGTGTTTGTCCTGGACGGCGGACGGCCAGGTTGACCATGGTATGGAGGTTGGGGTGGGCGGTGGGTAAATGCAGGAGTATTCGTGGGCATCTGTGCCAGGCTGCCAGGTTGACCATTGTATGGTGGTTGGGGTGGGCGGTGGGTAAATGGAGGAGTCTGTGTGGGCATCTGTGTCAGGTTGCCAGGTTGACCGTTATATGACGGTTGGGGTGGGCGGTGGGTGAATGGAGGAGTCTGTGTGGGCATCGGTGCCAGGCTTCCTGGTTGACCATTGTATGGAGGTTGGAGTGGGCGGTGGGTGAATTCAGCAGTCCGAGTGGGCATCGGTGCCAGGTTTCCTGGTTGACCATTGTATGGAGGTTGGAGTGGGACGTGGGTACCTCCAGCAGCCTGCATACTGATGTGGGGAGAATAGGCGCCGACTGCACTCCCTAGTGAAGATGGGGCATATGCTGGAGCCTGGGGTAAGGTCTGCGGTGGGCGGCCGTAGTACGATGACTCTTGATGCATCCAGACGGTACCAGCGTTGTGGGGGGGATGTACATACGCGTTTCGATCTACTGTCTGGGACAGAGAAGGGTCTGGAGAATTGCGTGGCGTCTGCATGATGTAGCTCGACTGGTCTTGAGGCATGACGTAGTTACGGGGAAAGAAAGCACCACCGTTCTGATTGTTGGATGTGTTATGCTGTGATGTGGGAGTTTGTCTGTGTTCTCTCATCATCGACGGATGGTTGGACTCATTGTAAGGCCTGGATTGAGACTGAGCAGGTGCCAATGGTTCTTCCGTGGGAAGGCCCGCGTAGTGACCATCTTGTGTGGGTTGTCGCTGGCTAGGCATCTGAGCGAGTCTCGCTCTCGTTCCTGTTCTAGGCGGTGCGTGGGGAAGAATGGCTGGATTTCTGTAGGGATGGTTGCGCCCTGTTTGGGTGTTGCTCGGCGGGGTAGGGCGAGTATCCCTCTGGATAGCGCGGCTGTCCCTTCTCATTGCTGTGCTTTCAGGTGATCCTTGGCGTTCTTCGTTTCCGTTTGTGTTGAGGACGTACCAATGTGATGTAGTCGTAGGTGTGTCAATTGAAGCGTTCGAACGCGGCTGGGGTCGCATTTTGTGGAGTTAATGGCGCGCCTTCTCGTTTTCCTGAACAGTAGTGGTGGAGGAACTTAAGTAGTCTGCTCGTAGCGACTATGCGGAGTCAACGCTTCCTTTTAGGGTACCGCTGTAGGTGTGGGATGGTGCTCACGGACGCAGTCTCAACACAACCCTGACCGTTTTTTATCGTGCTTTGAAATTAGACTTCGATGATGGGATGAACCTATCCCTCTACGAGAAAAGACCTATGTAGTCCCAGGGCTCATGACTAACGGGATCCTCAACAGTAAGATTTATGACGACAAAGTCAAAGAAGTCGCTCAAGCAGCCACAGAGTCCCCACATCAGGCAACATCGCCAACTTGCGACTTCAAATACAAATGAAACCATGGACTTTTGGAGTGATCCATGAACACCGTGCGCAAATTTACCCTTGGTTCGTTGAGCTTATCATTTGCGACCATGGAGCGTCCTGAAGGAACGGGAAGGTGTTCTCCAACTTGACAGCGGGGTAACAGTGAACAGACCTAAGGTTTTGTCACTAGATGTCATGGTCTTTGAGAGATACCCGTATTCAGGCTCACAGGAGAGGCATAATTTCAGTCGCGAAATTCTTTCAATAGTGAAGGTTGTAGTAGCGCCGGCCAGTACCATAATTGTCTCTCGCGTGTTTGTGGCAGCACGTGAGAGCACGTTGCTGCTATCTAATGGCTCAGCCGAGGTGCCATAAACACACGGAGGGAGAGCAAAATCCACGGGATCTGCACGTGTGGTTGAATGACTAACGTGTCCGTTTAGCGCGGGGATACCAATCGGAAGCCTTGCATTACTCAATCTCAACCTATACCAAACACTTCGTTTGTAACATCCGTACGTCATATTTTCCAAACTTTCTGAAGGATCAAGTGGCCTTTAGAGATCACTTCGTGGTTGCGATGTTGTAGTCCAGCAATGGATGTTGTTGAGAACGTCATTGAAACCGTCACATGTAGGTGGTTACCATGGTGTTTCCGCAATAGTAAATACGACCTAAACCTCAGCATCTCTTATCTAGAATGCCGTATGTTCCTTTCTCTATGATTGCAGTCTTAAGGCCTTTCCGAGAAGCTTCATGTCTATCAATTCACAAGTCCAGAAAAGCGTCTCTGCTCCCTTTGCCTACACCAAACCCCAGCATAAGTCTTTGAATTTCATACGAAATCCACATACATTATTTATCCATAAGTATTAGAAGAACATGTGGAAGGCTGGCCTGATCTGTAACGTATCCACGATAAAGAATCAAAACTCGAAGTGGAGGGAGTTTTGTTCGAAGGATAATCTGATGAGGCCCGGTGGACTGGAAACATACTATGGTACTGTCCCTATCAACGCCCGCGTTAACTGTATGTCAATTTCAACCGTGGTGGCGGCCTCATCTGACACCTGACCTAGCAAAAGACAACTCATCACGCGATCGACATCCGATGCTCTTCGTAACTGTTCCGAACGAACCACATCCATCTCCCAATCAGGACAAGATTGCATCTATATGGGACTTCTAGAACTTCTGTCGCGGGATTTGATTTTCTGTGCGACAGTGTCCATTTCCCCTTCAGGACCTCGGCGTCGGCCAACAAAGAATCCACACATGGTACCACGGGGTCGGAATCACCGACGTGACTTTACCACCAGGTACGAAGCATGGTTGCGGAAGGTGAAAGATCAGTCGGGGAAACTTTAGAGCGTGAATAGGGCGAATCGGATTCCGGGAGGACTGGACTCCACTGGAAGAAAATGTATAAGATGAGGAGGGATTCCTGGAACTAACATATCAATACACACATCAAATACACACATTCATAAGTCTATTCCCACTCCATAAACTTTTCCAATAGCAGATTGTACTCCAAGCCTCATAAACACCGTCTCAAAATGAAAGCATCCACAATCACCACTCTCCTCTCCTTCACGATCCTTGTAGCAGCCAGCGGAAAAGATACCACAAAGACAAAGACCACTGCTGGGATAACACCAACACCCAAACCACCCGCATCTCCAACTCTCTCATCGTCAACCACTCATCCTCCAGTTCCAATCGAGATCACGACAGTATCCTGCTGGGATACGACCACAGTGTCAAAGACAACAACGATCACGTGGTACACTTCGACTTGTCAGTGGACCAGTTACGAAACTGTTATACCGACCGAGATTAATTATGGCACTTGTACG
This sequence comes from Massarina eburnea CBS 473.64, assembly GCA_010093635.1. Taxonomy (NCBI): domain Eukaryota; kingdom Fungi; phylum Ascomycota; class Dothideomycetes; order Pleosporales; family Massarinaceae; genus Massarina; species Massarina eburnea. The sequence continues at coordinate 172,173 of MU006806.1, forward strand.
CCTACGACTTCGACATGGTATTCTAGCTGGGATGATAAGAATGGTTTGAAGGCGAGGGCGACGGCGACGGCGGCGTAGACAGCATGTGATCGATTGGGAGGATTTCCTACGTTCTCACAGTACATCCCGTAGTTGAAGCAAACATTTGAATTGGGTCGCTCAGTCGTATGTTTCTATGGTGACAACATTGCCTGTGCTGACCTCGTGAACGTCGGTGAATGGGTGGATCATGTGATCATGGGTTTAGCGTGTCCCAAGGCAGCTAGCGCGTTATCCGATGCGATTAGGGACCTCGAAATCTCGCGATACGGTCGCGCCTCAACCCTCATCTCTCCATCTACGGGACTCTTCCCTATTCTCCGCGTTTCATCTGTTTCTTCACATTGGACGCCATATATCATAAAAATAACAAGAACGTCACGAAGCCGCAGTGGTACAATGAACGAGCGCGTGAATTTGATCTAGCGAAACACCAATACGCCCGGATGCAAAACTCGCCTACCCTATCCATCAAGGTACACAAACCCAAATCAAAGATTCTTAAATACCCCGTACGCCTTTGCATAACGTTGAACCCAGTAGAGCTGCTTCCCCAGCTCACCTTCTCTCGTCATACCGATAACCATCTCGATAACCGTGCCCATCGTCGTACTGTCCGTTATATCGAGTCCCGGAAGAATAGTTTCGTCTATCTCCATTGTAATGACCACCATCCTGCGATGTGAATTGCATCGAGTTGCTCGTTGAGTATCCTGGTCGGACGGGCCATTGAGGAGTTGCCGGTCTCATCGAAGTATGGTGCTCATCTTGTTGCGGTGTAGACGACAATGCACGCGGGCCCGTTGGTGGCACTCCCAATTCCTCGGTTGCTACCTTCTTCCTTGGAGGTTCTACTTCCGGTTCTTCCTCGACGCGTTTCCGTTTCGGGATGCGGTAGCCGCGGAAGAGATCCGCAATCGATGGCGGTTGTGTCGGCTTTTCGGGGTCAGGTGTTGGCGTTGGCTCTTTCGCTGGCTCAACGTTCTTCTCGAAGGCTTCGGTATTTGGAACTGCGGATGGCTCCTTAGTTTTACGCGATGCCTGCTTCAGCGGTGACGGCGACACATCCTCTTCATCGGTATCTGACTCTTCTGCCATTCCTTGTCGCATCTCGGCCTTCTTGATACCCATGACGAGCCCTTCGGCTGCCATGTTGATCATGGCCATGCATGGAAACGTCAGTACGTGACGCAGGTGTATTGTGACTTGAGCCTTTACGCTTCCACGAGCGATATTAATCTCAAGCTTCGGCCTTTTCAGTGTTTCCTCCTCTTTTTCTGGTACGTTGCATTTCCTTTTCTCGTCTTCAACCTTCTTCTCTGTAAATCTGCCGTTCTCTTTCCACTCTTCGAGCGCGCTCATATCCAGATTCTGCGGCCCATACCCCCTCAACGGCTCCTTGAGTGCCCTTATCAACGCCTGCGTATGTAGGACATTGAATTGCAACTCGCTCCTGCCGGTGCGCTTTTGATTCAAGTACCAGACTAAACATTGCGTCAATCCCCTCGCATGAGCACCTGTGGGCAGGTACTTCAGTCCCTTCAACAAGTCGTCGAACGTCGGCACGACCAACCCTCCACGCTGGTTTTCAATAAATCTCCCAGGTGTGTAGTGTGTAGTGTTCAGATTGCGATCCGGCTTGCCTTTGTACTCGGTCGTCTTGAAGTCGGGCAGGCCGGTGTTACGTAGGACATCGCGCATGAACTGGTTGATCTTGGGGCCACTGATGGGTGTTTGCGATAGACCACGGAACCAGGACTGTATGGCGATAAGTTCGGGGCCGCGGTATCGGTTGTTCACGAGTCGGAGCATGACGCCTTTCCAGCGGATGTGGTGGGGGTAGTACGCCTACAAGTCAAGGTCGGCATTCTTCTATGAATATATTGGGGTATGGCGCGCGGCTTACATTGATTTCCTTCGCAGTCAATGGTACTCCCGGCGGTAAGATGGCGTCAATTGGCGTCGCCTCTGGGAACCAAGTGTACTTTGACGACAGCGGCTCCATCTCTCGATCCGCCGACCGCAGTGAGGCGACTACCGTTTTCATGTTGAAGTTTTGTGTCTCGTCCTTCCATTGTCGCAAGAAGAGAGGGAACGCTCGGATCGGCTCGTGAGGTTCGATTGAAGGTATCGGCGTTGATGTGAGGACTGTCATCATCGACTGTGGGGTCGCGTTCCGTGATTTCGTTCTGGGCGTCTCGGTTCGCTTTGTCGTCGTGGTATCTACAGCCGTACTGCGCTTGCTCGCAGCTGTCTGCGGTGTAGCAGTGCGCTTCCTCTTCGTCCCATCCGTGGGTTCAACACTGTGTCCCACAGTCGCTCTCGTGCCTGGAGTCTCCCCACTCGTCTGCCCAGTCAACCGACTTCCCACATTCTGGTCTCCGTTTCGAGTTGTCTGGTACGGTCGTGTCGGTACAGGCGGTTTCGATACGATGCTCTGAAGCGCGTCGACATTCCTAGTGAACTTTAGGCAGACGATAAGACTGGTCTGCTCCCAAACCTCCTTGCCGTCAGATGGTGATGGCCCACAAGACTTGAACTTTGCGACGACATTGGATCGCGACTGGGGAATGGGGGCTTCGCCGATCTTTGTCGCGAGGGCTGGCTGGAGCGGCCGCTTTCCCATCTTTGGTTGTTTGAACTGCTTGTGGACGCACTCGGTTCTGTGTTCGAATGTCTCTACGTTAACATTCACGGGTGGCAGGGCAGAAGCACCGGTCGCGATGGTGAAGCGGGGGAGTATGCGACGTCGCGTGGTTGAGGTCGAGCGTATCCGGGACTGCAGGAGGGTCAATAACAATCAAGATTTGGGAAACAGGTGCGGAGTCGAGGTGCGAGGTGTGAAAAGGTTGATATATGACTGAAGGTAAAATGTTGTGTTTGCTATCCCCACAACGGATGCGTCACCCGCGGAACTGGTTGAGGCCGTCAATACAGTCTTCGGTCGGGTTCCCCAAGATCTGGTCGGTTGAGAAACAACTCCCATACTCGGAATAAGTGAAAAACATATTTTTTAGGCACCAATTCAATATGTCGTCAGGGCGCTTATGCTCCGTATAGCACATATCCCCGATCCTATTACCAGAACGCAGTCAAATGCCCGTTCAATCATTCCCCAAATTGTACCTCTAGGCGACCTCCACCAAGAGTGTATAACCTCAGGCAACAGAAACAACTGACTGTCATAGAAAAAATCTAAGACAAGATTCTAGGCGCACGACAGGGAAGGTGTTGTAGAATCTCTAGCCATGGAGATGAGATGAGCCGAGGATGAGACCCTCGTATACATGATATGGGAGCTTCCATGTTTGCTGTAAGACAAACACTCTTCGGATTGTGTACGAGGATTGCTAGACTCAACAAAGGCGACGTCAACAGTGTTTGCAAAGTGGCGCACGGACCCCATCCATCACGGACATAAAGCCCGCCTCACCTGCTGCTTCACCTTGGACTCTACCCACGCATACCCACGGACGACATCGCACTGGTATCAGCCATGTCCAATCCACCCCAGCCCCCCCTCAGCAGTGAGCGTGAGTGGTTAAGACATGAGAAAGAAGTGGAGAGACGAGAGATGGCGCAGGCATCCGCGTCACAACAGACGGAGCAGCGACTACAAGAGCGAATGCAACAGTATCGGACTGCTCCCGCACAAGAGAGTGCAAATGCTGTGGCTTCTGGAGTACGCACTGCGCGTCTAGCACAGGACGAGCTGGAGTATCAGAAGACGCAGGAGACGGAGAAGACCACTGACCGTCCTCCTGTGAGGGTTAATCAATTCCCACCTAGACGACCAGGCAAGGCGTATGATTCAATGGAAGAACAAGTGCGGATGGTCCAAGAACAAGTGCGGATGGTCCAAGAACAAGTGCGGATGGTCCAAGAAAGGCGGCGAGAATTGGAGGACCTTCGAGATCGTAAGCAAACCCAAGGTAGTGGATATGGAACGCCCGGAATGGTTACTGAGCAGGAAGTATTGCGAAAAGGTCGCCGAGCGAGCATGAATGCTTTGGCTCTTTCCACTCCTCCTGCACCCCCAGCCCCGCAGAGGGTCCTCGGGAGAGCTGAGTGGATTGCGAAAACCAAGAAAGAACAAGGCACCGAGCGCGGTGGTCGACCTGTCAATCCGGATGCTGCGACTGCCCACGCCCCCCTTCCGCGCCTCAAACCTAAGATTGTCGCCATTCCCCCTCCTCCGCCTACAAGCTTTCCCCGTAAGCATCCCGGGGATCCCGACCTCATCCGTAATGCGCCGCCGCCAAGGCCTGACGACTTCAGCGTCACAGGTCAAGTCATCCGGTTGGCGCAGTCACCGAAGGGACAACCTCATGACTGGACTTGGTCAGAGCATATGAATGCTCTCATTGTAGCCGTTAGTGACTCTTACATTGCAGGGATCAACAGAAAACTCCCGGACGGTCTGACGAACATCGAGAACAAGAAGTTGATGCGGGACATGGATATGCGTCAGCCTTACGTCGATTTTGCTAAGAAGGGAATGCAACGGCGTATTGACTGGCGTCTCTGCTCGGAGCATGTGCTCCTGATGAAGGATATGGATCTTGCGGTTACGGAGTTGGGGATTGAGGAGTTGCATAGGCTGCATAGGTCTATTGGCATTTGGAAAGTGTGGGACAGCGCTTAATGAGTAGGAGATGGGTGGTGTTTTCACAGATTTCATGGGAAAGGTATTCGGACGTGAATAGTTGTTCCGTCCCGGGGTTGGTTTTTGTGTCGTCGATTCGAATAGTCTGGATCGTTGAATCATATCTATGTACAGCTTGGAATACACTCCGTGCCCTGTCAATCATGTTCAGCCCACACCTTCCCCTATTGCTCTTACCGACCGCGTTTGGTGTAGCCGAACGGCTGAGGCTCTCAGTGACTCTGGCTTGGGTACAAGTGTATATAGTATTCTGAGGTTGTAGTATCTACGAGCTGGCTACAGAGATAGAGCCAGCGAGGTTGCCAAGGCGCCAGCACGAGCTAGTCTCGTTCCGGCCTAGCGTCTACAGCAGCGTTATAGAGAAGCTTCCACACTACACGAGCGATTCCGAATATCGCCCGTATAGGGTCTAGGAAAAGAATGTGTATGTCAGTTCGAGAACATTGGGCGCGGGCCAACGCTAGATAATTCATCATGTCATAAAAATGGATATACGCCCCCCCCCCCCCACCCGGATTCGGGCCAGGAGAGAAGAGAGCGATCGTTTCCTTCTGCAACGTTAGCAGCATCAAAAGTATGACTGCACCTTTCGTTACCTCGTAGCCGCTACGCAGCCCATTCGTCCATATTTCGCGGGAATCGTAACTTTTGTGAAGGCCGAGACTTGTGAGGATGTTTATTGCGCGCGCCGTCGGGGCATGGGGGTGCAGAGCGGCGGGAGTATGGTAGGACGTCTGACCCATGCAGCGCATAGAGCTAATAATCCTGATGCACGTTACCATTTTTACAGAACTCTGGGTGATCTAATCGCGCTAGTAATAGGTAGAGTGTATCACTACACGGAAGGGCCTGGAGAGGGGTCGGATTATATTGACGTCTAACTGTGATATTAGTGCAGAGTATTTGGGGATCAACGCGGATAGATTGAGTAGACAGTTAGAAGTGATACAGAATTCATATTGACTGCCCTATCTCATATACAGTGGTGTAGTTATCCTTCACTATATCAAGATTTAAACTCTCTACCATTCTCAATCTCTTTAAAAAGCATCCCAGGAAAGAGTCCAAGCGGCATATATCGGTAACACCAGCACTTCTAGTCTTGCAACTCAACACAATCTACTTCCCTCTATAAGAACTGAGACCCACGCCGAAAGATTCCGTCCATCGGACGTATCGGACGCATATTCTACACGGCTCTTCAGGTATTTTCCACCATCTCACAGAGCCAAGACACCGAGAAGCATAACAGAAACGTGTCCAAACTATTGGTATCGTCCACCATTCGTTCCAACGTCACCACTTTTGATCACATTCCACCAGTTTTCGTGATTTTTAGTCATGTGGGGATCAAGAGCTTCCTTCTCATCCTCCATTACATTGCTTCAGCGTGGGTTCAGAGCATTTCCAGTCTCATCCACGAAACCGCTATCCTCCACCATGGATTTGAGATCTCGTCGTTTTTGATCATGTATACAACACGAGGTTCCTTTTCGTGATTATCCGCAACACGACCTTGTTGTTTCGTAGCATTACTAGTTTGCACAACTTCGATACCGTCCACCATCTAGTGGTTGGAGGTGTGCTTTGGTCATACCACGTCCAGGCCTGGGATTTGGCTCTAATATATAATTGTATTGCTATCTTGCAGGAGCATGACAAGTGTCCTGGTACTCTTTTGGCGATCGGAAGATAATCTATGAGGTTGTCGAGGTTTGCCATCTTCACGAAAGGCATGCCCTTACAGTCTAGTACATCGGAACCTTGTCGGGGAGGGTGTTTAGGTTTTCCTTCTGGAGGAACGGCATAAGTCGAAGGTAGTCGCATTTTAGGTTTGCCATGCACGTAGGGCTTATTGGTTTACAGTGGAGGCTGCTCGGGACGACGGGCTGGGGAAATGGTATAGGCTGTTCGAATTCAAATTTCTGGTTTGCCGGTTTTGGCACCACCGCCCATCGATCCTTTCCATGCGTATTGTTTCCTGATACGGAATCGAGGAGTTTGCACAGGTTATTTTGATCCGTCATGACGTTGGCATTGTGGCGGTCCAGGATGGAGTACACCAACGCGAATGAAACGTGGTAGCGATTATCGCGTAAATCTTCTAGAACGCACACCCAAGTCTTTCACCTTCTTGGTGTAGATAGCTCCTATGAACTGAGCATTCTTTGGTTTCGATACTGCACAAGTCGTGTATAGAGATGCGAGCAGATAACAAGACATTTTCGTAATGATGTCGTTATTGTAGCACCATTCTTGCTCGGTGAATGCCGTTATGGTAGTCCCTTAGAGAAAAGATTTCTTATTTTATATAGCAGAGAAGTGGAGTATATATATGATTTGAGATTCACATACTGTGACTGATATGCCTTTTATTTAGAACGCTCTGTAGCCCAACTTATATACTAAGATTTACTTCTCAGAAGGGGTCAGCGGCCTAATCTCAGCGACCCTCAGCATCAGCTGCCAAGCCCGCATGCCTTTAATGCGCTCTCACTCATTTATTTCTCGATCGGCGATCTTCACAAGACTTTACCGGCTGAGTTGTCAGTACATGCACATACCATGAGGACTTATCGTCCCATGCCTTCACTAACCTTGGAGATGTTCGCAGTGTCTTCCATTTCTCGACGTTTATGTACCCAGTTCTAACGTGACCTTTGTTGGACCCTCCCTTATACCACCATCTGAAAGCATTTGCCAAATGTGTATGCTACCGAGGTACTGTTGAGAGGTCGTTGTGGAAATAGTATAGTTGACACCTTTCTGCTAATAAATGGCTAGTCACTAAAGAACCACTTATTGTTAGAGTGCCAAAATGAGATATCCAGCCTCACAGTTTCAAATGAAAATTCCTTATTATTCAAGATTTCCTTCGCTCTAGTTCACTTCCAGTCCACATCATAAGCGTGAAACCATAGGCGGCTGAGTATAATAAGAATATCTCCCGCATGATGGTTGTGCCACACTTGGTTTTCCTTGATTGGGCGGCTATTGTAAATTAAGTTACAATAGGAGTGAGTATAAAAGATGTATGGAGAGATATAACCCTCAATAGTCAACGCTTGGGAGAGCAATTCAATCTCACTCTCACCCCACGGTACGTCCCTCAACAGTCGACATTGAAGTATTTCCAGCCGGGGACTACACCATAATCCTAGATAATGCCAAATACCTGACTGGTCTGCGGCCACTAATAGGTGTGCGTTCAATGGAAAATTTCGTTTGTTGACTTTAGCTAACGCCATTTGGTGTTCCCAACGCTATGGAACCGCAAGAACAATGAGGTCATACGCGCGCTAAGGGTGATTGCTTGATAACATCACTCATTAACAATTTTATCACGAGGCTTACCAAACAATTTCCCAGTCAAACGTGCTCGCTTAACTTTACAATCAAACGCTCACCTTCACCAATGGTCGATTCTAATACGCCGCCATTGTAACTACAGATACCGTCAAGGTAAGATACCTCCTCCATAACCTACACTTCAACCTCTACCTCTCCTAATACTCCACTAAGAAGCAACGTCTGGTCTGTCGAAATAATGGATCTAACTCTTTTCGAACTACCGTTGAATCACCCCAAAGTACGAAGCATCCTGAAACGCCCGGCTTCAACCACACCATTCGTCAAAGCCCTACTCAACCGCGAACGCTGGGCGTGGAGACTGTTCCCCAAGCAACCGCGACCAGGAACCTTCCTCCATTTGCTTTTTTACGCCCGCCATAACTATGCTAAAGTTGCAGCTAAAGAGGCTTCGATCGGACGATCATGGTCTCAGGAATGGAACGAGGCGGAATCCAATAAAGATGGAGGACGAGGTGGAGCCTTTGGTGGTGGGAGTGAAGTGGTTTGCTACGATAGCAAACACGACGTTCACTGCGGTGGTTTTGAGATGCTCAATGAGGGAGTAGACATCGATCTGGAGGCGCACTATACGAGCGTAAGAAGTGTGAATTTGTCATTTTTTGGAACGGAGGCACCTCCTGGAGCTGTTGCGCAATTTGAACGACAAGAGAAAGAGGTGCAACAACCCCGCATTCAACGCTCATACCAGATGCCTTTTTATGTCGACACTCCAGCTAGGACTTCAATGTTTGAAAATTCGGTCGACTTGAACAACGGACAACATCCCTTTGCGACTAGGCTCTATCATAGCAACAATTCGCTACCCTTTCACCACGCGCAATACGATGGAACGCAAATAGCGACCCATGCACAAATGCAAAACGCTCAGGAATGGGCGGAAATATACCAATATCAGCCAACCGAGACGCGAAGAGACCAACGTACCTCGGAACTCTCACACCGGATTCCCTCCGCAGCTCCCCAGTATGGGGTTCTGGGCGAATTGAATGTATATGGGTTTTCTCAGCCGCAGGAAATGGGACACTATGATCAGAGGAGCACGTTTCAGATGCCTCCCAGCCAACGATTTCAAGGGCGCTATCGCGGTGAACATGCTATTCACCACCCGAACGGCGTTCGTGCACAACCACTTCGCAACGAGAAGGTAGTTCGTCCATCCAGACAAGTTCAACAAAATCAGTTCAATATACAAACGGCGGGACGGCGGCAGCAGCAAAGGTATGGAAATAGTGGCTCCGGAAATCGCGTCGACCCGTATGCGCAGATATGGTGAAAGGTCATGGGCATCTTGGTTGGAATGGGATCCTAACCGCAGGGCTCTGCGGGTGATAAGATAATTCTATTCACCGTTTTCACTTTGGCGTTACGTGTAGACATAGTGAGAGTAGATTTCGGGAAAGCTAGGATTTCAGATATTGCGACGGCGGGTTTGAGGATATGTTGCGGAAAGCCAAGCTCTGCATGCAAAGTCATGTTGCGTTTGTTTATCCTGTATCGCTGTTATATGAACAAATTGATGCCTTTTCTATGTATTCTGGGTGTCCTGTCTTAATACCTACTGTACTTGAAATAATGCGCGGTACCTTTCTACCCAACGTTACATTGTCCAACCACTATTCACTATGCGTGAATCACTTTCACCCTAAGGTGGCACTTGCCGCGCAATGTTGTATAAAATACCACCATACGACCACGTTAAACCCATAGAAGCATACCCACTCAGAACGTTCAACCAGGCTAGGTCAACTACATTGTAAACGGGTCAACAACTCTACTTTGGATCAAACATTCACGCGATACCGTACATCGGGTTCAACCATGGACATTCCCAAAACTCGACATGAGTACCCTAACGCAGATGCAGCACTCCAGCACGTTGCTACTGCCACCAATGTTCCAGTACCTACGTCCTACAACTGGACCTATAACGACCCTATCGCCGTCAACTTTACAGCTGTAGAGATCATCACCTTTCTCCCCGACCTTTACCACAACTTTTGGATGGCCAACCGCTTCATCAATAACCACATCTCCAACCCTGTCCACATCGAGATCCACGCTGAGCATCGTCATGATAGCCATTCGATGACTCTGAAGAAGGTCGGATCTCGTTATCTCACAGCTATGCGGGGTAGGAACTGGAAACAGGTCAAGAAGCAAGATGCCGAGAGTGGACGGACGACCGAGCTATGGGATCGGAAGACCCATCTTACTCCGATAGGTTGGAACCCGGCGAATATCGCTATGAATGGGTTCATGGTCGATTTGGATGCGGAGAACATGAACCCAGCCTCCGTGCCGTTCATTTCACTTCTACATAACGTTAAGAAAATTCCGCAGGGTTTTGATGCTGCGGATCTGACGCGCGCGATCGACTACGTTGCTTTCTATACGAGCCAAGAGGCGTGCTCTGGTAAGCAGGCACAGACCTTGATGTTTCCCGATCACCTCAAGGATGTCCTTGATACCATTGGCCGTACACAGATCTCACCAGAGCACCTCGATCTCAGTGTAGCTATGCGCTATGGACGAAAGGTTCAGGACAAGCGTTATACCTCCACGCTGAACCTGGTCCAGAACGACCCTGTGAAGCAAATAGTAAGTTACCTTCTGGACTCTTGCATGACCTCGACTAACCTGACGTTCTACTTTAGATTCATTTGCAAGCACTGACTCACCCTCCTGATCCCCAGTCTGCACGTGTACATCCCACACCTCATCCGCAATCTACACCCTCACTCCCAGATACAACGCCCTTGCACGATGGACCGGCTTATCGCGGCATGGCATTAATCCGTGACTCGGAAGTCTATGAGTATGCCATGGACAACCGCTCGTTCGTGATTCGTTTTGCCCAGCGTCCAAGCCAGCGCAACATGTATTGGCACTGGACAATGGATCATGTTCAGCAGATCCACACTGTATTGAAAGCTGAGGCTGCAGAAGGTATCCATTGCTATGACATGAATATGAGCTCCCCTTTAGATGAGGTTACCTCTGTGGACTCAATCATGACGACCGAGGAGTATCACGACTTGTTCGGCAATGGTACGTTATTTTTCTTGCGCGGCTTGAACTAACGTCCATCTGATTGGCCTTTGCTGACTTTGCCCTTTTGCAATAGATGTCCCATACCCCTCTCCGCGTTCACCGACGCCGGGTTTCCTTGAACCCCTCAACCTCGACGCTTTTCCACCGAGCACCGACGAGCATCTCGCTCCCCTGTATCCATCGACACATGAGGATTGTCATGGGTATGCCCCAGAGAAGTTACTTCGGGAGTGCCCGGAGGGTGATAACCCGGATGATCAGAGCTTCTTTGCTCAAGCTGTGCGAACCGCAAAGTGTGATGTCGACACCGAATGGATGGTACGAGACCTCCATATCATGGAAGATTTGTTGTGGCTAAAGCGCATTAATGATGCGGAGCCAGCGGCCTCCGCGAGCAACCCAAATGTGCCCATGGAGTAAATGTAGAGGTGCCAACATGGGCTGGATTATAAACGGATTGGATAGACTTCCAGCGACATGATTCGGCGTGTCGACTTCATCGCATTGAACAGGTGCGCTCGGAAGAGATATATTTGAGTTATCTCAGCACTGGCACGCCGCAATCCTTCCCCTTGCACTTCGGGCATCATTGCATCACCGTTTACCAGGCAACGCGAATGATAGTATACGAACATAGTAAGGTAGAGATACAATATCAATGATTAGTAGATATAAAGGTATATGACAAAGAACTACATGAATGGTAGTACAAATAAAGCGGATTTGAAAGTTATAACATGCCCATTACCAGTCCCGCACCCAACCCAACCCCCGCTGACACAACACCAATCCCCCAAAAGCCCATAGCGACCTCAACTCTTCCCGCTGCGCTCTTTCCAATTTCGCCCGCAGTGATAGTCCATACCGGTGCGGTCGCTTGTACCTGGACGCCTTCAACAAGCGATGTCGCAGAAGGTGCGTAAGAAGTCGACGGGAATTTGCACTGTACCAGCACGCGATCGATATCTACTTCTAAGTCAGCAATAATTCCCAACAGACCTCTACGCAAGCTACACACCTCGCGCAAACATGAAGCCATCAAAGAACTGCATCGGCGCCATACCTTGCACAGCCGTCTTGTTCCCGCTCCCCGCATTCTGCCCCATGCAGCTCGCGCATAGCGCCGTCACGCTCTTGACGTCGAACGACGTGTTTTTGCAGATACAGTCTGATTCCGCGCTGTTCTCCTTGTCCATGTCGGACTCAGGTACGGCTTCCCGGGCTTGGAGTTTGGCTTCTCGGCGCATGCTCGTCACATCGCACGTGCTTGTCAGCTTGACGATTGGGTCGCAGATTGTTTGGCATTCTGAGGGTACAGATGATGATGTCAAAGGATCCAAGGCAGTAGCGACCGGTGTGCTGGTGAGGGCGAGGAGCGTGAGGGTGTTGAGGAGGTGGAGGGCCTTGGGATGCATTTTGGTTGTAGGTTCGAAGAACAATGCGCTGTGCTTCGGTTGGGTTCTGGATGATTGCGAAATGTTTCTTTAGATGATTCCTCCACTCGAGACGAGCGCCAGGCTTAATATATCTCACTTGAACGACATTTCCGTGACATGTTCCAAAACACCCCAAGGCCTCGGAAGCCTCCCTCATCCCTTTCCCGAAATTTCCTTACACCAATCCGAGACATGTAACTCCATCGCATCTTCCTGTTGGTCGGTTAGAATAGAAGAAACAGTTCAATCTGTCAAACATTGCGGAGAGAGGTCTGGAATGTTGGACGAGTGTTTCAGGCGATCGGGGTGTGAGGTGCCGTCGCCACGCAACGCTTGGCTCGGAAGGGGAAAGTGTTTGCCTAAAATGTGGGGCTGCCGAAAGTTTGATTGAACTTCAGGCCGTCAATCATATCTCGAACAAAATTGGTGTACCATAGTAAGCTCAGAATAATGTTTTAGATATCTCTACGTACTCCACTCCGGTTGGGACTTTTAGACTTTACTACAAAAACCTTTGTGTGTTTGAATATTCTGATTCGCACTACGACCTCCGTAGTCAACTAGCTATACTCGAACATCGACGATGCATTTATCGAGATCCATAATCCATCACTACTATTTTATAACCAGCTGCTTGAACTGCTCTGACCTTGAAGCCAAAGATCATCCCATGTAAACACCGTCGACGACAACCCGACACCTGACAGACCTCCCCAAAGTGTTTCTACTCATGCTCCATATCCTCATCATCGCCATCCATTTCCTCCTCATCAAGCTCATTGAATACCTGTTGGGCTCCCTCGAAATCAATCAGCCACTCCGCGCTGACCCACTTCCGCTCAATCCGGGCCCTAGTGATGCTCTCCATATGCTCCGGACTCTCATCCCACCACTCCACCGCAGCCCCGAACATCTCCCGCTGCGCCTTCACACACCTCAGGTTCTCGGCCCACTCGCTAACATCCTTAGTTACCGGGTCCTCGATCTTGTGAAGATGGCGAAACGGTGGCCAGGCTCGGGGACCGGCAAAGGCATACGCGGAGAACGGACCACCGAAAAGCGAGTCGCCGGACTCGTCGAAGGCTTCCTGGATGGTCTCATCAGGAACTTGCTGCGGATAGGAGGGAGGCGCTATGTATGGCATTGGCGGCTGGCAGTAGGGCACGAGTCCTTCGTCTTCTTCTTTCGAATCGCCGTCTGCATCCTTAGAGAGATGTAGCTTCTTAGATGGTCGACCTCGTCGGATCGGGGGCGGGGGTGAAGATGGCGGACCCGGCGGCGAAGGCATTCGGCGTTCCCAACGTGCCAGTGCTACTCTATCATAGTGTTCAACCTACCGTCGAAAGTCAGTACCACTTACTCTTTACTAATTGTTTCGTTGCGTATATATGTACTGGGAACATGATGTAAACTCAATATACTTACGTGAACTTGCGCCGGCCCTCCGATTCGCTCAAGTAACTGATCATAGTCACCCGGATACATCCAGCCTTCGTCCTTGTTGTTCCAGCAATGCCATACTATACAGAATCAGCAAACATTCTTCCGCTCAAGCTCTCGGTCCCTACTTACCGCATCGCGTCAGGTCTAGCGCATCGTACCCCGTAGGCAGACTCCTCATATTCTCCATCAGAGCCACAAAGGGGATATCTCCGTGTTTTGTTCCCGACTCGGAAATCTCACACGGCACTCTGACTTCCCCGCAGTCTAGTCTACACTGATCCCAGGTCTGCTTCGCCTCTGCAGTATGCCACACATCGTGTTTTTTGACGGTCCAGCCTTCGAAGCCCCCGTCGCGCATCGCTTTGTAAATTATCCGACCGCAGCTGTTGACCGGCCAGTGTTCTGCCAAGTCCTGGTGCGTGTTGACGATGGACCATAGAGCTGCGCGTGTCCCGCCGTTGGATATGAGGCTGTACCCCGCCAGTGAAATTAATAGGGATAGATACAATCACGTCGCGTTGGGCAGAGGGTGTACTTTCAAATGAAGCTGGTTGTACTCACCGGTAGACGATGTCGGCGGATCGTAGCGCATTTGGAAAGAAGGCGCAGAGCTCGACGGCCGTGATCTTTGCGTTAGGCGGGAAGGGGAGATTCCTCGAAGGCACACGAGGACCAAAGAAAAGCTCCCGTCTGCCAGTGCCCATGTTGTCGTGAAATGGGGTAGGTGTGAAGTGAAGGTGCGGGGTACGTGGTGTAATTAAACGTGTTTGTGTTGGCAGACACGGTGAACAAACCGATCTTGCGTGGACCCAAGTGAAAAATGCCAAGGTATGCTGTCCAGTTCCATAATCCTGGAGGTTGAAGTTAAGTTCGGCGCTAAGTGGTATTGTCCTGCTTTTATTTCGACGTCACCTATTTCGCAAACACAATCCTCCAGAGGAAATCTTCCTGATTGTTATTTTGCCCAAGTCACGGCTGTAGAGGACGTGTGATAGTACGGTCACAGGCACTACCTTATATGGAGTCTAAGCAATCAAGAGCTTTACTGATGGATCAACGTCCCATATGGCTAATACAGAAGGGCTGGAGAAAGGATGTTATATCTCCGACACGCCATATTATTCACCTTTGAATGGAAAGGGACGATGGACCCGAGGGTCCACGTTACATATAATGATTCCCACCCCAGTGTGTGTGAATAATGTCTCAATATTGTACCTTGCTCAGATTCTGCCAGTGATGAGGATAGTCCCCCTCATGTACGTATATCTCACTCACGCAGGCTCCCGATCTCTCTACTAAGCTTCTATTCACAGGCTCGAATTACTATATATGCAACCTGCTATGACCCCAGTCTGAGGTACACCATAACACTGGAACATATATCGTTATCGCTGTTACCCTTTTGTAAACAAAGATTGGATATGCCCCATCAGCGGCGACAAATACGCATATATCTACTAAGCCTCAGGTCGATTGAAAACGCCATCAACACCATGACCGGAAGCCGCGAGAACACCCCGCCCGGACCTGAACCTGTCAGCAGCTCTAATATAGGAGCGCCCTGTCATGTTTGCTTGACCCATAACACCGGCATGGGATGTAGACATGTCGGTCCTGGGGGACATCGCGTTCTTACCCCGCTCGGGGCGAACTGTGGATGCTGTGGATGCGAGCAGGATGAGTAGTCGGACGTTTGTAGGACGCCACCGACGAGACACAGACCCTTTGGTCGCGGTTCATTTCATATATTCTACGCAGTCATTACACCATATTTTGCACGTGCTTCATCAGCGTGATTCAGCGTTTGCAAACCGTTGGCATCCCGCTCTTGAGGGTATATGAACCCATAGCAACGGCAACCTTCGCCTTCTCCACTCCATTTCCACGACTTTCGTTTCCGCCATTTTTGCATCGCAATGGCAAAATCCACGAGCCAGACGAGGCAGCGCCGGCACCGCGCCGTTGGAAACGTTTTTGGATGGGGATCTCCCCATGCGGATCTCCCATTTCCGGGCACACAATGTAGGTACATATCTTGTCTTTTCATTGTTATGATTTTGTTCAACGCGCGCCATGTTAGTGAGGGTAGAGTATTTTGACTAGATAAACAGCCTTATCTCAACACAGTCAGGTGTTACGATGGTCCACCAGATCTGTTTTCTATCTTATTTAACCCCACCTATAGGCAGATTGACGGCGGCGGAGATCGTCGCATACCTACCACACTGGCTGCGCTCTGTCGACATCATTGACCGTTTCGTGATGAACGGCGTTAGGTCTTCGACCCTCTCGGTCATGGCGAACGAGTTCCGCCACCAGCCGCACACCACGCCCATCAACGCGAACTCGATGTGCTCCGTCCTTCAAACCTCCATGCGCAAGTCGGGCTATGAAGGCTGGACGGTGGGTAGACATGTGGAGCTGACTCGGGAGGGTGTCAAAGGCGAATGGGACGAGACAGTGCTAGATGTGGCCAACTTCAGGACACTACGTCTTACGCACGCAGACGAGGAGTACATTCTCAAGAATCGGCAGCGAGAGGCTATTGAGTTCAGGCAGCTAGCGTTGCACGTGAAGAAGCACCCAGAGGGCTTCGACGCGCTCGACCTCGCCCGTTGGTAAGTCTTTCACTCCCCCACCTTTAAGCACATTTTCTACAGCCTCCTTTACTTCGTCCTGCGCGCACCTTCAAATTCTCATTAGTCTCAGTGTTCAGCACGCGGCCGCTCACCCAGACCAATCTTGGCTTTTCCCCGACGACTACTTTTTCCTCTTGAGCTGTCTCGGTGGACCAGCTCAGGTGAACGTCGACCACATCGACCGAAAGATTTTCAATCGCTACGATCCCACTAGGTCAGTTGCGCATATACTGCGCCACGACAGCCCCGTGGACAATTTGCCGACCATCATCAAGACACCACCGCACCCGAACGGCAAGATCATGGCACCGCGTCGTCAACGCACTGCGGCTACCGCAAAGACGGGACCGTTCACTGATGCATCGACTCCGAAGAAGCAAGGCAGCCACCTTGATGATATTGCCGGGAGCAACGGTATGCAATGTCCTAGTCCCTAGTCCTCGCTTGTCTTAGGCGGTCTGACCTCCCACGACATGTCTTGGATCACGTGTAAACAAGCTTTGCTGATGTCGTATGAATAGAAGTAGGCAGCACCCCTGGTCACAGCATGCGTCGAAGCGGTCGTCTGGCCAGCAAGCCGATGCTCGACCTTCGTGATGACACCTTCGACGCGCTCACGCCCGTGAAGCAGCAGAAGATAGGCTTCAATCCGCTCTCACACAAGCGCAAGTTGGCTGCCGATTACGACGACGACTTCCAACAAGACGGTGAAACATCCGAGTCTAGCGTCTTCCAGCCCGGCGTCGATGTTGCGTCCAGTCCGTCCAAGGCCGACGACGATCTCAGCGACTCACTCTTTGAGGCCACACCCATCAAGCGCCCCGCAGCCAAGAAGGCCCGCCAGGCGATCCAGGACATCTCCAAGCAGTACATCCCGAAAGGTCCTGTCCCCGAGACGATCCAAGCCCCCAGCGCGCCCATCGACCCGGGCTTAATGCAAGCGGCCACTTGGCACGGAAAGTTCCTGCCCAAGTTCCTCCAACCGCCCGTCCTCTCTCGCGACCGACTCACAGTCGACGAGCACTCCGTCTGGCTCTACTCCGCCGATGGATGCACCACCATGGCCGAGCGCTGGGAGTCTGCCTTGTCGTCTTCGAGGTTCAATGGCCCGCGTAGTAGCCCGCCGTTCCGTGAGCTGTATCGCTTGACGGATCCGCCGTCCTGGGATATCAGTGACTGGGCGGAGAATATTCGCTGGGCTAAGCAACAGCATAGGGTCTATGGAAGCCAGACTTGGACCGAGTATGACTACCACCTGGAGCTGATCAAGGCTGAGCGTACGAGCACCCTCTGGATTAGCGACGAGACTATCCTTGGTGCGTGCGCTGCCGCTAGACAGTGAGGTCATTGGGTATTGAGTGTTCTTCCTGGACGACATTGATGGATTTGATTGTGTGAATGATTGGGATTGGTATGATGCGTTTGGAATGATTCAAAAGGATAAGATTGATGGGCACGATGTATATTACGAGAAAGGTTTGGATGCGTGTATCTTGGCTTTTGGACTGCGAATTCCTGGGACACCGTTGGCGAACGATACCAAAACGGTAGGAGGATTTTGATCATGAAATGGCATCGAACTTGAAAGCATTATGGAAACCACCCTTCTTTGCCGGCTTTTGCTGCCTGAGATTGATTACCCACGGGTGTTTATGTTAGGGTTACGCTGAGTAAAGCCTGGAGTAGAAAATCAACTTGAAACGATATTGAACCATTCCAGTTTCTATGTACGTAGTCCATTGTACCGTGCGGTAACATAATTCGTGAGGAACAGGATCAGTGAATGTACTTACACGTGATCCATTGGATTTTGCGTACATGTATCTATCAAACAATGCGAAAGCTGGTACATATATGTAGAAAGGCTATTAGGGTCCCGAAAGTTGAAAATCTCGATTGTCGTTGATTCGAAGAGCAGGCAACGTACCTGTGGTCGGTCCGAGGATGAGGTTGCTTTACAGCACGATTCCATGGATCTTACCTTCCCTCGACGACCTCCCTAATCATCAATGAATGCACCTCATCCCATATAAATTCTACGGCGGATTGTTTTATCGGATCCTAACTCAGGACAGACATCGTGACAAATCACGTGCGACAGTACAACTACTCCGCGCACGTGAGAACACTTTTACATATCCACCACACAACATAACAGAGCCAAAGGGAGTATGCAGGATGAGGAATATGGCAACACTACATATTTAAGGCAAAGCTTCTCCCTCACATTCAGGATTCCTAGAGGCATTCTTTCATATTAACGCACGCATCAGTCATACCCTACGACTCCAAAAGACACTATATTCGAAACGAGAAAGAAATCCCACTACACACAAGAGACAAGAGACCATAAAATCCCTCAACACCATCACAAAACCCTACGCGCATTCCAGCCAATTCCCCAGCCGCCAAGGCGTCGCCGCTACCCTACTCCCTTCCCATCAGGTCATCTGCGAATCCTTCGCAATCACGCACTTATCCTACGGTCCAGCATTTCCTTCCCCGCACATCCTCAAGCCAAACGAGTTTCCCCCGGATTTGCACGGCGGGGATCCTGGAGGAGAAAGTAGGAGGGGTAGATGCATCCTACGCGTGAGAAGAAGAACATAAGAAACAGAGAATACAAAAGAAGGATATATTATGGGGGGATACGGTGGCAAGAACGGAAAGCTTTTCCTGATGTCCATGGCCCTTTACTACCGCACTCACGAGTCCTTGTGTGGACTGTAGCGCGTTGCCTCGCCGTTGTCTCGCTGTTTCTAGGACACTGATAGAATCGCGACCGTGTCCGCACGACAAGAATCACATTCTACCGAAGAGGGTGAACAACCGGAAGATAGGATCCACTACCCACGCATCGGGCACGTCAGACCCGCCCGAAGTGCGGACCTGGCGCAACCATCTCGTCGATCTAGTAACCTCCATCTCCACACTTGCAACTAAGCCACCATTCCCTTCTCTCCAACAAACATGCCGCGCGCAGCATAAATCTAGCTCTCTGCAGTGGAATACGACAGGTCAGTCATAAGCCACACCATGGCGCAGCAATCCTACATCCGCGGCTTTGGCAGGGAAAACGTATCGAAAATCGAACGCGACACTATCCAAGCCAACATCGTGCCGACTTTCTAAGCCGGCTGTTGCTTCGGCGCCTTCCTCACCTTTCCCGTTCGTGAGAAGAGTTGGCGCGAGAAAACCGGCGTTCTCGCTGGCACTGTCTTTTCACTGGGGGGAACCCTTATAACGACTGCGAAGGAAGTCTTAATCTGATAGATACAGGGCGCGCGATCGCAGGACGAGGAATTATCATATCTAGTATAATGGTGCCTGTGTATATCATCGAAGTCGCACCGCCCAGTATCATCAGAGGTCGATTGGCTGGGATTTTCCTGATCGCGTTGCAAGGTGGCGGCATGTTAGGTTTCTATATCAACTACGCAACCGACGGCACCATCGACGCGCACGATAAAGCGCAATAGACCATCCCGCACGCTCTCCAACCTCTCCCCGGCAACGCCCTCGCCTTCGCTATGCGCTGGTGCCCCGAGTCGCCGCGCTGGCTCGCCCGCAGCGACGATTTCGACGCCGCGGAAAAAAAAACATGTACAAGATCCCCGGACTCCCGCTGGGCGAGGCATATATTTTGAAAGAGATTGACAAGATGCGTGCAAAGGTGGAGGAGAGGAGAACGAATCAAATGAGCAAGAAGGCGCAGTTGAAGAAGCTTTTGCAAAAGGGCACGAGGAATCCAATAGGCATTGGTTTGGCATTGATGTTTTTGCAGTCATTCACTGGCGTGAGGATTCCCCAGATGATGTTCTATGCGTAGAGAGTTTTCCTAATGTTGATATAGGTTAACACAATAGCCTACTACGTTCCCTGCCTGTTTCAACCCCTCGGCGCTCGAGGAATATCCGTTGAACGCTCTTCTACGGGCTTCTACGGCATCAGCAAAAGTCTTAGCATGATAACTTTGGCCTTTTTAATTATTGAACTAGTCAGGCGCTGCAAGGGCTTTATTCAGGGAGTTTTTCTAGGTTGCATCTTAATGTACAGATGAGTAGAAAACGAAGCGTAAGGATTATGGAACTAGGATGACGCCGATTTCCGACAATCACAAACATAACGAAAGCACCATGTGAGTTCACTACAACCACGTTACATTTGCTAAACCCACATGACCGTTCAGGTCAAATACGAGCATATAGCAAGCACGAGGTCAAGCATCAAACCATGCAGCGACAACCGTGATATATGAGATACCCGAACAAGACTCTCCCCATGCAACGTCGCAGCAACATGAACCTGCTGAAAATCATGACGTCCCTCAAACCAGACACACCATGGCTAACAATGCTACAAGCCTTCAGCCACGCACAAGCCCTCACAGCGCCATACAAAAGACACAAACAACTATGGACCAATCTAACCCAACTATTCCAAACAACCATCGACATACTTCAACACGATGAAGACAATCTCCGCAGCGCCGACGCACACGAACGCCTGGACGAAATACTCGTAGAAGCATTAAGCAAAGAAGCCGACATAATCACCGCCTTCAACAACAACACCCTCACCCCCCAAGAATCCGCACACAAACCCGACCCACAACTCATATCGCCATGCTACCACCCCCCAACGCAAGACATCCGACACGGAACGCACACCATTCCCCTCCGTATCTCCGCCACGGTCTACGGTTTCGATTCCGTGGTGCAAAACATTCCGGTTCCTAGACCGCGGAAATCGGCGACGTCGCTCAATCTGCCCGGTGCGCCGAGCCCGCAACTCCGATTTCCGAGGGGGAGGTTGACGGCGGCGGAGATTGTGGCGTTTTGTCCTGAGTGGATGGCGTCGTGGGATGTTATGGATCGGTTCGCGTTTAATGGTGCGACGACGCAGGTGCTTGCGGAGATGGTGATGCGGTATCGGGAGCAGGGGGAGTTTAAGGCTTCTGCGAATACGGTTTCGAGGTTGTTTACTAGGATTGGTGAGCCGAGGGGAGGGGAGGGTGGAGATGGGGAAGGGGAAAGGGAAGGAGAGAAGGAAGGAGAGAAAGGAGGACAGAAAGAAGAACAGAAAACTCCCGACGAAGACATAGACGTAGACGCAGAAAAAGACAACACTACAGAACCGAAAGGGAAAACAAAACTGAAACGAAAAACCCAGTCCCGACTCCACCACCACGCAAAACACAACACCCCAAAAAACTGGGACCCCAAGAACCTAGACGTGCGCACCTTCACCCCTTCCCCGCTACCACCGCATCCCAACCCCAACGCCAACGACATGCCAACCACGACCCCAGCACCAACCCACGGCATACAATTCCACGATCTCCTCCACGGCGTCACAACCATACCAAGCGACCGCGACGCCCTCGACCTCACACGGTGCGTGACCTGGCACCGGGATAACAAGGAACAAGACTGGCTGTTTCCCGACCAATTCGAGGAGTTGGTGGGCCAGTTAGCGAAGAGTAAGGGGGTGTTAGTAGCGACGGATGGGAATAGTGATGGGGAGATTTTTCGACGGGTGAAGGAGGAGATGGATGATAAGAAGAGGTTTAAGGAAACGGAGAAGGGGAAAGGGAAGGGGAAGGAATGGGATGGCGGTGGGGATGGGGAGGACAGTGGTGGGGTCTCGGGGGTGTATTCGCTTCAGGCGATTAATGAAGCTGTTGGGTTTCGAGGGAGAGGGACGAGGGGCAGGGGGGCGTGATGGATTGATTAGTAGGAGTGGAAAGGAGGGATTGTGGTTAGCTGTAAGGATGGCGGAAGGCCAGACCATGTAGAATAACGTTAGCCCATTACATAATGGCCATGCCAAAAAAACATGTGACCTCTGTCACTGCCAAATTCACTGGCGGAGTAATCGCCGCTGGTGATAGGGTAGCTACATTCAACACTACCAACCTCGACCAATCCCATCCATTCCTTCTTTCCTTCCTTCCATGCTTCCATCCATTACCTCCTTCCCTCCTTCCTTTTAGATATTCCCTCCTTCCGTCCATCCCCTCCCTCAACCCTCACCCCCAGCATAATCCATACCATGTATCCGATTCGCGTGTACAAGACAATTCCCACAGGGGAATGGTCAAGGATTAGGGGTTCGATGATGGTGGTGCGCGTTGAGGTATGTCGGGGTACAATTTATGAGGGCCCAAGCGCCGACGATGACGCCTGCGATGGTTGGGGGGATGGTCATGGTGATCTGAGTTTCTAGGTAAGTATCTAGGGAAGGAAGGAAGGATCCGCCATCACGCTCAGTAGCTGCCTCATTTGGCGTTGCTGGTACAACATGCATGCCTTCATCAGTAACCTCGTTTACCCAGATCGGCAGTCGCACTGAGCTCCAGCCCTATTCCAAGCAGACTTCATATACCCTCAATTCTCTACCAATCCATAAACGTCGAGTTCGTGCCTAGAGTGAGCTCAGAGAATACACCATGGCGGCTGACTAACTGAAAAACGAGAAAGGAACGGAAAAAATATTTTAAAGACAAACATGACGCATGGAAAGCGCGGGACACCACCACCCCACAGCCACGCGGAGCTCCTGCCCTCACCGCGGAAAGGGAAGGAAGGTGCCCATGGTTCATTCATTCGTCTGCTAAAGTTGGGTATATTCGATGTCGTGAATTCAATAACCGTTACGCCTACCCAAGCCATACCGCATGCAAGTTACAAGGTCCCGCAAAGTCCCGAAACATTCAAGCGTCCGCTCCCTGTGCCTCCTCCCTGTCCACAATGTCGAATTCGTCGTCTGTCGTGGGCTCAGTCTTCTGCTTCTTAGAAGGCGACTCCCCGGCTTCTTTCGGCGCAGTGGCAGGTGGATTGGGGAGTTTGGCGGCAAGTTGGGTCGCGTCGGTCGAGGTTCCCTTGTCCTTTGTGGTGGACTCGGCCGTTGCAGCGGGGGGGAAGTATTTCCTAGGCACGATTAGCTGGACATGCACATATCCTGTCCTTTCGGGGCGACTGACGAGACGTTCTTGTAGTAAGCATCCTCGTCCTTTTGCAAGAAATTGCAGAACACGATCCGCTCCAAGTCCTCGCCCTTGCCCTCTTCCAGAAACTTCCTCACAGTCTCTAGCGCGACCTCGCTCGCCTCTTTGCTCGGATAGCCGTAGACGCCCGTGCTCAGCGCACTGAATGCGATGCTCTTGAGCTGGTTCTCAACGGCCAGCTCCAGACTCGTGCGGTAGCAGCCGGCCAACAGCTCCGCGGGCTTGCCCTGTCCCTTCTTCGCCCAGTACACGGGGCCCACGGCGTGAATGACTTTCTTGGCCGGCAATTCGTAGCCGTCGGTGATCTTGGCAGAACCCGTCTCGCATCCGTTCAGCTCCTCGCACTCGTCGTAGAGTCCGGGGCCGGCGGCGGCGTGGATGGCGCCATCGACGCCGCCACCGCCGAGCAGCGATGTGTTGGCTGCATTGACGATGGAGTCGATAGCGAGGGTAGTTATATCGCGCTTTATGACGCTGATCTTGTCGTTGTAATTGGCGTTGGGTGGGTAGGCGGGCTCAAGGTCGTCGGCGGGGGTGATGCGTCCGAGCTTGTAGAGCAAGCTGAGCGTGGGCAAGTCGCTGACAGGGACGGGGTCGGCCATTGTGCGTTTCGTATGACGGTTTCTGTAGAGCCTGGATGGAGTGATTGTGCGGGAGTAGAGTTGTCGGCCGGTCCGTAGCATGGAGTGGATATCGTGTAGAGCGTTGCCCTCCTTGCTTCCTACCTTACGCGGGGCAAACGGAGCTTGGGCCACCACCCTGGCCTCACCCCGCGCCACATCTCCACTAATCGGAAACGGGAAATCACGTGCCCAGCCATATACCAAAACACCCAATCAACAGGATCCTAACAATTCAACAGTAGTAATACGAAAATCTTGAATAGATAGATAACAGCAGAGAGAATAGTAATAGATAGGCCCTGATTTGGTGTTGAATCGCAAGCTTTTCCGTTCAGCTTCAGGAAGAGACCATCGGAACAGGGTTGTTCAAACCCAAATGCGCGAGACAAGACCGATTAATATTGTGTTGCTAACCCGTACAAGATGCAGCTGGTAAACGTGCACCCGCAGTGCAGTCGATCTGTTCGAAGCCAACCAGCATGAGCGACCAAGATCATGTTCAAGTGCCATGACTTTGAAGACAATGCGTGCGACCCAGAAGCAGAATGATAAGGATCAGTGCAAGAGATTAAAAGTGATAAGACTTTTACAATTCCCCTCTTCCCTTCTCTTCCCTTCCCTTCCCTTCCCTCCCTAACCCTCCACACCCACCCCCCATCCCACTACTTCGCCATACCAGGCCTATCCACCAACTCCACATCACTCCCACTCCTCGTTTCATCCGTCCGATAAACCCTAACATCCAACGTCTTCGAAATCCCAAACGGCGGCGCCTGTCCACACCCATTCTCCGAGGAGTTCCCCAACCTCACAGCACCCTTCCCAGGACCACTAGAGCCATACTGCTGCTTCGACGCGTATCCATTTCCGTCGCGGAAACTGCTGAAGAAGCTAGGTACCGACCGCTGGAGAAAGGGACGCATGGCAGGCATACAGGCTACGACGATGAACAGGTTGGCTTCAGTTACGCACCAGTATACGCCCGGGGTGTTGTCGTCTACGGGGGTATCAGTATAGTGGTTAGAGCGAAACGGAATGGGGGGCTGGCTGCCTTACAAGTGAGATTTGTAGATTGGTCGAACGCTACGAGGGCGTGGAGGCGGAGACAGGACACTACCGTGATTCTAGGAATGAAATTCCCGTTAACTTTCCTTCTCCGCGGTGGGTAAAAGATATGGGGAACGTGATACGGGACGGGAGTAAAGTAAACAAGAGAGAGAGAGAGAAACGCACACAAACCCCACACAAAACATACTCATAACCTGCAACTTCTTCCGCGTCGACATCTGCAACCGATACAGCGTCGGTAACGGCAGACTCAGAATCGTCAAGTCAAGCACTATCTCTATAGCCCCGCGGATGAAGCCGAAAAGTCGCACATCTACCGTGCACGCCCCGGCCATCTCGCCCCTCCAGCCGTCCCAGAAAAAGGGAATCGGCCAGCATTGGAATGCCATGGCGAACGTGTTGCCGATCCCGAAACAGGTTACCAGAACCATTAGTGCCCATGTTAGTTGCCGGCTGGTTGGCGACGTGAGGAGTCGGATGTAGAAGGCGCAGATGGAGAGTTGGCAGAGCGCTTCGGCGATTTGGTACATGAAGTAGGTTACGTAGAGCCACTGCTTGTCTTAGTAGTGCGTGGGTAGCGGATTGGAAGGGGTGGGGGGGTGGGGGCGACTCGCTTTGAAGCTGGCGGTTAGATTGTTGGCGGGGATTGTCCACATGTCGCGGCCGAAACCTAGGGCGCCGGCTTTGGAGCCGTTAGTTTCTCTTTCCGGGGCTTGGGGACTTGGCTTGGTGCTGTTACTGTACCGACGAAGACTGGCACGTTTTGGAAGAGCGATGCGATCTGTTTAGAGATGAGTCAGCGTATGCGTTGCGGTGGTTTGGAAGATGTGTCTCTCTTTCTCTCACTCCTGATGCTCCGATCAATAAGTCGTCCCAGCCTAGTTTCGCCGCCGACGAGATGCCCCGGTCCATTAAGCGGATGACAACCATGATCACGGCTAGACCTCCAAATGCTGCGGTGACTCCGATCATTTCGGCCGACTGGGAGTGGACGGGGATTCCGCATGCTGCGTATGTCTCATTCATAGCGCCTATACGTCAATGTTAGATCTTATTCGCGACCTTCGAGATGTGAGGTTGGGTACTAACTCATGGTTTGCACGACAGTGCAATTGAGGGCATTGCAGCCTGCAACGGCCAGTCCAAAGGGCTCATCAAGACAAAGACAATTCAAGTCGGTAGGAGCACATGTCGTCGTTGGCAGCGTAGCCTCGAAGCATTTCACCTTCACATTGTCAGTCGTAGTCAGAGTTCGCGAGACACGGAGACCGTACTGCGCAGTCGGGGAGTCGATCCATTAGTGTTTGTTGAGCCAACACTCCATTGAGGAGTACCACGTAAGGTAGGATCGCACCGAGCCACATCGTGGACGCTAATCGTTGCTCAGCCGATAGGAGAGTCGATTGAGCAGGTTTGCCTCAGGTGTTCAATAATGGAGAAGTGATAAAAGGGTGCAAAGTTCGCGGTTGGACAAGTCACTTCCCACTTAATATCATTTTCACTGCGTTTCAAAGATCCCGCTTGCATCCTTGCGGGGCTCCGCAGCACTCCCGCTTTTGTAGATTGGTGGGATAGGCTGACATATTATGGGTAAGATTTTACCGCTCACTTGGGTCACGAGAATTCTCCATTGCTTAGGGGTCATCATTCCTGGGTTCCTCTGATGGCGGAGGAAAAAGGAAGTACTGCCTGAGTTAGCCTATTAGAAGGTCGGAGTGATCCGACTGTTCCGCAGAGGTATATAAGACATGGGTTATATATGTATGGCCCCTACTAGCGCACGGCACGGCACGGGGCAGTCCTTCCTGTCACCCGCAGACGTTGCCAAGTACTCGACATCTGCGGAATGTTTCCTGGATGTAGCTTCAGCTAGCAGCATGCTTGACATTGATCTACGAATAAGGGAAGCTTTAATAAGCTAGCATCATTCTCGTTGGGTATAGGGATAAAGTACGATGATTTAGGGAAAAGGTCGTATGTGATTGTGCCATGCAGAGGGCATGACTGTTACAGAATGCATGTCTATCTTTTTTGATATTCTCTGCCAATTAGTCGTACCTACCTACTTGACAGGAGCGTCTTCGTAAGGAAATAGACTGCTGTTGTTCTATGCTTTGTCCCTAATATACCATACCAAGAGTTGCTTGCGACTGAGTTTGATTTTGTCTATTTTTTAATGGTAATCCCGTCAATCATAGAAGGATATCGATGATGTTCATGAGGTTGCGAGGTTGTTGAATCACAAATAGCACCTTCTCCATTGAGAGAATGGTGCATCCGAACAGGATCTGACACTGCACCCTGTTAAGCGACACGACATGTCCCCAAAATTCAAATGCGTCCCATCTTACCCGGCCAATAATCGACAACTACGCTTCCCCCGTGTGAACCTTGGCATACGGGGTTCTTGATCTTGGCTCTCGCTACCGATAACAAGACGTTTTCGGGTGTATCCGTCGCCGTTCAGCATAGTTATTTCTCCTCTATTGTACTACCTCCCCTTTGCTCCGTGCCGCACGGAGAAGAATATATATGTCATGGCATTTCTGTTCATGACTGCGATTACCATTTTCGCCGGTATCATCACACTTTACCTCATCAACCGTTTCCGCTCAAAAGAAGATGGACGTCCTCTTCCTCCCGGACCAAAGGGAATTCCGTTTTTCGGGAACGTGAACGATATGCCCAAGCCTGGGACGCTCGAATGTCACCACTGGGCATCGTTCAAAGACCTTTACGGTATTCCGTAGCCCCCAAACTCATGAAATGTAACTAAACAACGCAAGGTCCCATCAGTTCTCTAACCGTGCTCAAGCAAACCTTCGTAATCATAAACGACCCACAAATCGCCTTTGAACTCCTCCGCGACAAATCCGCCATCTTTTCCTCCCGCCCCGTCCAGATCTTCTCCGGCTACCTTGTAGGATGGCGCCACGCAACAGCCATGAGTCCCTACAACGAAGCGTGGAAGATCCACCGAAAGAACGTGACCAAGGTCATTAGTACCACTGTCTCAGTCGCAGCATTCGACCGCATCCAAGAAGTCGAATCTGTCCACTTCCTCCTCAACCTCCTAGAAAAACCAAACAAACTCTTCGACCACATCCGCACGGAAGCGGGCAGTGTTATCCTAAAGACCGTATACGGCTACACAACCGAAGCCCGTGGCAACGATCCTTTCGTCGACCTCGCCACGAAATCAATGCAGCAATTCGCCGACGCAACAGTGCCGGGGCGCTGGGTAGTCGACATCCTGCCCTTCCTTCGCTATCTACCAGCGTGGTTCCCGGGCGCCGGGTTCCAGACCACGGCGCAGAAGATGTCTGTGCAGTTAGCCCAGTGCGTGAACCAACCGTACCAGTTTGTGAAGAAGCAAATGCGGGAGAAAAAACACAAAACTTCTTTCCTTTCCCAGGCTATTGAGAGTATTGGGTCGGATGCGGAAATGGAGTTTATTCATAAATGGACGGCGTTGGCTTTGTATCTTGGTGGTGCGGATACTACTGTTTCTTCGATGATGACTTTCTTCCTCGCAATGACATTGTATCCGGACGTTCAGCGAAACGCTCGGGATGAAATCGATCGCGTTGTGGGAATCGGTCGGTTACCGGTTACTGCGGATCGAGAACAACTTCCTTATATCGAGGCTATCATGAAGGAGGTTCATCGATGGCACCCGGTTCTACCTATGGGATTGCCGCATTCTAGTACAGAGGAAATCTTCTATCGGGGGTACAGGATCCCGAAGGGTTCGGTTTTACTTCCGAATAACTGGTATGTTGCACTTATTCCCGTGCTCCGTTCTCTTTTGTATATGAGATACTAATTGTAACCCCTTAGGTGGTTCACTCACGACCCTGCTGTCTATTCCTCGCCTATGACTTTCGATCCTTCTCGACACATTACCACACCCACGCACCCCGCTGAACCGGACCCAAGGAACTTTATCTTTGGCTATGGTCGACGCATTTGCCCCGGTCGTTTTGTGGCTGATAACGCGTTATTCATTACTATCGCTCAGTCGCTGGCTGTGTTTGATATCAAGAAGAACACTGTGGAGCCGGAAGCTAAGTGGGAGACTGGTACTATCAGCCATCCGGTGCCTTATGAGTATATTATTGAGCCTAGGAGTGAGGATCATAGGAATTTGATTCGGAGGAGCGAGGAGATTTATCCGTGGGAGCAGAGTGATGCGAAAGAGCTTGAGACTGTGAAGTGGTAAGGGGGTTGCGACGGGAGAGGGATATGAGCATAATATATAGGTTTATATCCCCTTAATACCTGCGCTATGAGATTTGGGTCATGATGGACTGTGCTTCACATAATAAGAGCGCATTATGTTACTTGTCGAGGGAAAGTTCAATTTATAGAAAGACTCCTCTGTTCGCGTCTATGTGCGCTGGTCGTAAGTGTGTGCAGGTCTTACTATACCCGATTAATATCACATTCATTGGTTATAATATGCTGCTTCTCAAGGTCGACACTGTACCACGGGCATACTAATATTAAAAGCTTGTTACACCTTTCCTCGATAGTCGCGTGTCTTCGTCGATGAGTATACTGAATGTTGAGCGGGACTAACTCTAGACAGTAACGTAAACTATGGAGGCTATAGCGGCGCATTCTTTATACAAACATGATACTTATGTATTGGAATGAAGTCTACTCACCGGAACCTGGCGTTTCTTGTACGATTGACGACATGTTGTATAAGTTCATTAAACTATTCACCCCTTATACAGAGCCTTCTAGAGACAAAAGGTTGTAAGGTTGTAAGGATATCGCAATATCAACAATCTAGGTTCTTCAAAGTACGCATGTATGTTTAGTAGAATGAGGCATAACATACAGAAAGCAGGTTTCCATAAGAGCGGAGAATTTCTTAAGTTCTACTAATGTCATTGATCCTACTGCTTACTTGTTTCTGTTCACACTACCTTTAGGACAACAAAATCACATACATCTCTCTGAAGTTAATAGGAGATATGATCACAAATCTGCATACTTGTATAACGCAATCAGTACGTTGACATCGCACAGATGCCAAACACAAGCATCAACGTCATTCCCACAGCCCTCTCCATATTCCGTAATTTGAGGTACATCTCACACCACAAGCACATGAGCGGGTAGAATCCTCATCTTATGCCCCCTGTCAAGTATATAACGCTGCGTCGGACTTCGAAAGTTGAGTTTCGGATAGGGTATCAGGCACATATTAGCATTCATGACGGCGCTATAAAGTCTGCCGAATAGTTCCCTTAATATTACACATGACGTGCTCTTTGCAATTTTCCGTGGAATGGTTAGGTAGTGCTTCACCTGTCGCGTGGATCGGGCAGAGATGTAAACAATCGTTTCGGTGATGGCGAGAGCAGGATTGAGGCAAAGCAGGTAGAGTTTACCTCGGCAAGTATCCCTGCCTGCTGACCACGTGACGGGAATTGAGCTGCAATCTGTAGGTACGTGCGTCGAATTGAAGGGTTAATTGATTAGAAATAATGTAGATGTAGTTGCTGGGCCGCGTCACAAGTATAGAATCTGTAGGCGGATTTGTAGCCATGTACATACCAGAGGACGACTCGCTTAATCTGTAACCTGAAGCAATCCCCGGTCAACGATGCGTTCACCGGGATCCTCAGCTCAGGTCGTTGACGCCATTACATATTGTCCGTGCCGTTGGATTCTAGCCTTCAGTGACTTCGAAGGTGGTGGTTGTTTTCTTTTTGCTCTTCGAAATCTGTAGTACATAAAATATGCACTGTGAGGTCTCTCATGTCGTATTTTCATATCGTGAATCTTTATTTTAGAGGCCGGTTTGCCGGAGCTATGGCCACGATCTCTGCGATTTTATTCAGTGGTGAAAATAATACCGTCTACTTTCAACCTCCCCTCCACCCCGATTCGTACCTATCTTCATTGCGTGTGGGGCGACTTTGTCGATGCTTATTTCGTACGGCCCGCCAACTCGGATTCTGGGGTCACCGCTACAGAAGCTTTCGGAATCGATCTTCGTAGGCCGGATCTCTCGGACGAGTGACGTCGTGATATTTTGCAGCGAGAAACGCGCCACACCGCGAAACGCCAGAGATATGGCACTTGTGGTGGCTCAGCCAAGGTACCATATGGTAGCCTCAGGTAAGATCCGGTAAGAAAATGTGGGGACGATCGGCGTCATTGGTTGGTTCCTGCCCCTTCTATGCTCCTTCTAGCGCTACAGTATGTCGGTTATGTGCACATCTTCTATGTGTTGTAGATATCCGATCTCCCAACTTAGGCCTCCCAGTCTGACCTCGCGTTTGCTGTAACGTTGTTTGCACCCAACCTCCTCATGAGATAGCCATTAATTGGTAGTAGGTACTTGATGACGGCAGTATTTCATGGCACTATCTTGCATAGGCGGACATCTATGGGCTCTAATTCGGGAATCAATCTGCGCGCGAATCGCGCAGTGGCCACAGCTTACATCCGCGTGGCTTGGTCTCCGTCGTTGAGCTGAAAATGTCCGTGTTTCAGATCCACATTACGCGCCCCGTGAATGTCATCCCCCTCCAAGACAAAATAGTTTCCCGCGCTCCCGTTGTCCATGCCATGTCCGTTATTCTTGACTCTTCGTCTTGAAGTACTCCTGCGGCACGAGTAGCCTTGTATGATTACATTATTTGATTCGTGAAGCAATGGCAGGCAAACCATCACTCAAAGGGCTTCCCAAAGAGCTACTTACGGCGATTACCATTCTATTCTTACTATCTTTGTTCATAGTCATCCTCGTCCCCGTCCAAATTATTGTACCTGGGTAGGGATACCACTTTTGACAACTTCATGTAAGACATACGCTGACCTCTTGCGTTGTAGGTACCGGCTTACTACCGGATTCAGAGTCGCATACAATATTATTACGACCGGTGTCGCGACCGTCATTGCCCGTTTCGCAGCCGGCGAGATACAAACCCAATGGCTCCACTACATCAATCATGAGATCTCAGAAGTCCAATACCAAGTGCGAGGCAATCCAGGCATCGCTGCAAAATGGCGTGCAGTACTCGGTATCGCTCCATTCATGGAACGCATCAAACACATTCGAGCCACTGGCCTCGCGGAGCTTTCGATCATCTCTACAGCTCTTATCACGACAGCTATCGTCTCGGGTATAACGCTCACCGACACTACGTGCGAATCTGTCGTTTTCCCGCCCCGGATCCATAGCGGTGCAGACAACGAATGTACGAGAAGTGTTGCCAACAGCAGCATTGAGCGGCTGTCACCTCTCTGGGAATACAGGACGTTCTGGAACCGCGACGATGGATCAGCATACTTTGCGACCACAAATCTTGGCTGTCCAAGTTGGTCTGGCTCTTCCAACATGCTGAGTATCAATACGATCAACCCAGAGAAGTTCGCGTATGCCAGGAATGGTGTTGCGGTGAAGAATAGCGCCATCGGAGTTCCGGAGATTTTCTACACCGACTTTCCCAAGCTCGTGGAGCCGCTGGAATTACCATACGGACATTTGATCATCGAATCCAATCTTCGAACCGTTTCTCACTGTCTTCCCGTCATGGCTCGGAATCCCATCCAATGTCGTGCTGGCGGTAATGTGACGTTTCATTCGGAGCCTGGTAAAAACAATATCTCGGTCGATGCTGGCGGCTGCAAATTCGATCAACCCGATTTCGAGGATCCGGCCGGTCCTTTTGGTATAATGGTCTCGAGGCTCTGTCCGACTCAGAACGCTGTAGGGCAGGCGAATATTGCGATTGGAGCGACAGGCATTATCAGTTTGACCCTCGCTGCAGCGATAGGAGACACTGACTTCCTGACGAAAAACGCTAACAAATACGACGGAATCCGAAATGGAAGTGTCAAAGACCTGACCTATGCGGTAAGTTGCTCCGTCGATGTCAAACCAACTATCCAATGGCGAACCGTTACCCTCGAGCTCGAACAAGGCAACCTTACCACCGCCCCATCATACAGTAAAGTTGTTGCGGGCGAGGAGGGCTGCAGTGCTCCCATGAATTCTTCAGCGACCTGGAATCTCGGAGATGGGTACGCGGCTGGTGCGGTAGCCGCTCTTGTGCCACCATTGAGCGAAGGGCGGTATTGGAATGGAATGACGAACACGATATTCAACATCGCGGTCAAAGTCTCCGAGACATCAGATCGCTACGACACAGTGGAGAGCTGGGACAAGCTGGTACGAAAGGCGCCCTTTGGATTCGCGGAGTCCAACAACGCACTAGAGGATGTCCTGGGCCTTACCACCGGGATTACGATGAGCCAAATGTCGACACTCAATAGCATGTCGCCCAACTCTCCTCTGTTGGATCCAAGGAATTTCAGCTCGCCGGTCGTCGGGAATGCGACGTTTGCGTGCACAAGAGTGGGAAGTGGAAATATGTCGGCGCTGCTGTTTACGATCCCGCCTCTGTTCGCGATGGCATTTGCCATTTACCTTCTCTGCGTGGTCCCACGACAATCCACGAAATGGGAGACTAGCAGGTTAGACGATCTCATCGCGATCGGAATGGCGAGCGAAAGAGAGAAAAACATGGCGTACACGGACGATCATAAGAGAAAGAGTGGTGGGGAGGCATTAGGTGCGCTTAGTTTAGGCGCCCTACGCAATGCAGCTGTAAACACTGATGGTCGAGACAGTTTAGTAATGAATGCAGCTTCACCAGGATGGGGTGAGAGATGGATTACGGATGCCAGTGGAACGAGAGCAGTGAGGGTACCTGATGAGAAAGAGATAGAATCTTGGACAGCGGGCGTGCCGAGCAGTCCAGCACGGGCAAGACACGAGGGACATCATCCGACGGACGGCGTGAAGTGAAGCAAAAACAATACTTAGACTTAAATCTTCCGGTATCGTTACCAACCATACCTCGAGCAAAAAGCACAACAAAGAATGGAATGCGCACACGACCCGGCACCTCCTTGCGGAAACGGCATCTTGTGACTCCCCGACACCAACAAAGTACCTGTTCCTTATACTCGGAGTAATTCGAGTGGTTTCAGGGGATCCAGGAAACGGCATGCCTCATAAGATCTTCTCTCAAGGCTTCCATTCCGCAAGAAGTCCGGAACAAATACCTCTGCACCTTTAATCGGAAATGCGTCACTGCTTACAATGTATCGGGCGTAAAGTGTAGGGATTGTTGTGTTGTTGGGAAAGTTGGGATGGTGGATGTGTCCGTTCTTGATAGATACGATAAAATCAACAAATGACCACTTACCCCGCACGCGCTAGTGACACGTGCAAGTGACACGTGCAACCTTCTGTAGACGACATCTCACACGCCACATGCGTATGACCACATCCACGATAGGAAGAATTGCCAAGTAGATCGCGGTTTTCGAAACTTCCGTGGTACAACCATATTCCTTGGGACTCGTCCACCGGTAACCACGATAGCGTGTGTCGTGTCTTTTGCACATTGGTCCCTCGAGCCCTCTGTTCCAAAGTACCCTCCGCCCCTTTTCTCGTCTTGCGAGACCTTGATCTGTCCTTTCTTTCCTGTCTGTAAGACCTTGTACAACCACATCGCCAATCACTAGTCCATAAAACTTGCATTGGCGCAAGCCACCCTCACACTGCCACATGATTTCCGACTTTCTTTATCTATCATCGACGGCATTGTAACCTGTATGATTACCCCCCCCCCCCCCCCCAATATTGGATACATAATTATCTGACAATTTTTCTTTCCAGGATCCCTACATCTCCCGTGGGTTTCTACAGATCACGCGGTTTGACCTTCACTCCACGTGTTTTCCCTTCACCCAACAATCTCACTAGTCCAAGATGTGTCGGTGGTTTGCGTACATCAGTCAATCTGAGCCTTGTCTCATATCGGATGTTTTGATCACTCCGGCAAACAGCATCAGCAAGCAATGCTCAGGTTCGTCTGTCAATTGTTTCCAAAATCAGACCTTCATTTACGTACAGGGAAGAATCTAATTATAGAGCTGATCCAATTTAGAACACTATCTACCTGGACTTCTCCCACACCACAAAGACCACGACCTGGATCACCATGCGCCCCCTCTTGTCCTGATGCGAAACTCCTTACTGAATATGGATGGGCTCGGAATAGCTTGGTACGTAGTGTACGGTTTCATCTATCTGTGGTTTATCCAAATATGCCGCACCACCCTTTCTGGTTGCGCTTTTCTAATCTCATGTACCGAAATCAGGTACACCGATGCCGCATCCTCATACATCAAATCGCTGTCCGGACCCCGCCCCGCACTCTACAAGTCGCAATCTCCACCAATTAACGACTTTAACTTCCGCTCTCTTTGCGAAAATACCGAGACCAAATGTGTATTCGCGCACATTCGAGCAAGCTCCGGATCGACAGTCACCCAAGTCAATAGCCATCCCTTCGTCTTTGGACGCCACGTTTGGATGCATAATGGCGCAGTCAGCAGCTTCGCTTCCATTCGAAGGGACATGACGGATCTGATGAGCTTCGACGCCTACTGCAATATCCTCGGGAGCACGGATTCCGAACATGCGGCTGCACTGTATATGACGAACCTAACCAACCATGGTGATAAAGCTTCGTGGCAGAAGACGTACCCACTCGAAGAGATGCTAGCTGCCATGATGAAGACAGTGGTTCAAATCATGGGACTTCAGAAAGACAAGCTCGGCGACCAGCGAACACCGAACTCGCTGAACTTCGTACGTACCCCCATACAACCCTCAGCATGAATTTCTTTAACAACATACCGCAATGCCAGTGCATCACAGACGGTCAGAAAATGATCGCCATACGGTTCCGCAACCACGCTACACAGCAGCCTCCGTCTCTCTACTGGTCCGAGTTCGCTGGCCGCACGCTGAACGGGAAGTACCCCGGCCACCCAGACGGACAAGAGTTGGTGAATGTGGAGGCGATCATGGGAGAGCAGGAGACGATTGGCAAGCATACCATCATCGCGAGTGAGCCAACTACCTATGACAAAAACGTTTGGCATCTCATTGGTAGAAATTGCGCGTTGACGGTTGATGAGATGGGAGTGGAGACTGAAGTGCCTATTCCGTACGATGAGGTACTGAATGCCGAGGACCCAAGGGCAGATGGAAAGAGTGCATGAGGGGGATGGAGTATGGACACTTGGATGATGAAGCTCTGGAATTCCTATCCGTAGTTAACTGCTAGAGGTTTTTAGACTCCATGGAGTGCTCCCGCAGTTTTCATACTTGAATTCAATCATACTTTTGGGGGTTTTCATTTATTCACGCCCGACGTCCTGTTATACGATTCATCTCAGTACTCTGCCCCATGATGGACTTCGCCGCAACATCACAACAAGAACTACCCACGATCATGGGCTTCGCACATCACAGTACAGCAATGCCATCTCCGATCACCACAACATTCACAGCAGTCGGCGCAGTACCAATCGGTATAACGACGGGATTTGCGGCAACGACGGCAGTCATGGTCGTAGAGCTGCTGGAGAGAGTCAACATGTCCAACCCACAGCGTGAATTTTTCAGAATTCCAAGTTTTATTCGCTTATATGATGATATAAAACCCGCCGACACATGTCGGACATCTGAGTTAGCAAAAGATCTTTTGCTAACTGAGACATCCCCACAAACAGAGCAGGGGTGCGCACCAAAGCGGGTCGCTGACGCATGCGCTCTAGCGGAAACCCCGTGCCCCTCGGCAAACTCCGGAAACTGCCGAAGAGATGCCGTCGGC
Organism: Massarina eburnea CBS 473.64; assembly: GCA_010093635.1. Classification (NCBI taxonomy): domain Eukaryota; kingdom Fungi; phylum Ascomycota; class Dothideomycetes; order Pleosporales; family Massarinaceae; genus Massarina; species Massarina eburnea. Next base: position 209,245 of record MU006806.1, read on the forward strand.
GAGAGAGTGAAGGAAAAAAAAGGAGAAAAAAAGAGAGAGATCGAGAAGAAGGAAAAAAGCGGCCGTGTCTCGTGGTAGACAAGAGGACGAGATGCATGCAGTGAGGTGTACGGACATGTACGCAGAGCCGGACCAGCCAGCACGCCATCCGCACACCTCAACGACAGCAAAACCCCCTCCCAAACCTACGCATTCGTATCCATAACGTCATCACCGCGCCTCAATGGATGCAATCCTCCCCTCCAGTCATTCATGTCTTTCAACACACCTCCCACCTTGTTCGAAAACAGGGAAACATCCTCGACAGGCTCGGCCAACTGGGCCTCCCAATCCATAATCTTCTCATCGTACTGGTCCACGAGGTCGTAGCCTTGATCGCGGTCTTGGTGGGCCTGTACTAGACCCTGTTCCAGTTGTTTGAGATCGATTTCCGCCGAACTGAGCTCTTTGCTTTTGGACAATAACTCGTTGAGGGCCTGGGTCAAATCATTCCGCAACTCGTCTCGACTGCTTTCGATCTTCTGCAATTCGACTCTCAAACGCGCAACTGTGTTCTCATACTCGTTTGTCTCGACCGCATGGCGTTCGGCTAGGGTCTCCCTCTCCAGACTGAGTCTGTCGAACCTTTCTTGTAGATCGTTGATGGGTGCGGCATCTTCGACGAGGCCCCTGGGAGAAGCTTGTATCTCGGCTATCTGGTTATCGACATGCTGCAGCTCTCCCTGCACCTCAAATATGCGGTTGGAGGCAGTGGGTATCTCCCTCAGACTATCGAAGAGATACGATGGAATCTGTCCTCGCATTCCTGAGAAGAGGAATTCGAGGGTTTGCCGGACTTGGAAAGAGTACTGGTGCAGCCCTTGCCTTAATCGCGTTTCAACAGCTTGGAGATTCTGACTCGCGGTGTCGTCTTTGGTTCTGTCAGCGACGAGACTGAGCAACTTGCGCTGTTCTTGAAGTTCATGGATCACGTTTCGATTGATGAAGTCTTTCGTGGGAATCTCGGTGATTCGATCGTTCGTATCGGTGAGCTGTGCTGATAGCTGCTGTTGTGCCTGGCTGACAGCATTGTTCGTCGTGGTGGAGTGGTTGTTGAGCTGGGAAGACAACTGCTGGTATACCTGGTTGACAGCGTTGTTCGTCGTGGTGGAGTGACCATTGAGCTGGGAAGACAACTGCTGATGTGCTTGGCTGACAGAATTATTAAGCATGCTGTAGAGGTTGTTGGACTGGGCAGATTGCTGCTGTCCCGACTGGCTGACAGCGTTGTTCAGGGCAGCAGAGTGGCCGCTCAAGTTAGCAGACAACTGATGGTGTGTCTGGATCACAGCGTTGTTCATTGTGGTGGAGTGATTGTTGAGCTGGACAGACAGCTGCTTGTGTGACTCGCCGATAGTTCCTTTCAACTCAGTCAGGCAATTTTCAATACCCTGGTTGTTCTCGGTGTATTTTTTGAGATCCTCCGCGCTGCGGTCGCGAAAGGCACGGTAGAGATCATTTAGGTCCTGGCGCTGCTGTTGGCGATGGTTCGCAATGGTCGCATTTAAAACCGCCGTCATCTTTGTTTCAACCTGTTTTGCAGTCCAGGTAGCCGCCTCTGACGTCCATTTTTCTTGAACCGCTAAAGCTTCGCGCTGCGTATTCGCGAGCTCGTCCAGGTGCATGTGGACGGTGACCTGGTTCTCGTCGTCGCGTTGCAACAGATTGTCGAATCGGTGTTGAGCGGTATCCTCGTTGTCCTTACCCTGTTTTTGGACATTTCGCTGGAAGTTTGCAAAAGCCGTGGCCATGTTTTGATGAGCTGCTTCCGAATAATTGTGCATGGTCTTGAGGCCCTCACACTGGCTGCTATGCAGACGCTCTTCCATCAACACGTTGCGCGCAACTCCGTCGCTATGTGTCGCTGCGATGTTTGCCATGATTGCTCGTTTGATCTCATCAACCTCAGGTGTAGGCGACGGGCCGAACCTCCGGTCACCGTGCTGGGGAAGTGGCGTGGACCTGAACGAGCGAACATCGGCCAAGGTTCCGGGATACTGCGTGGCGTACTGCTCAAGAGCCTCTTGCAAGCGGGGCAGGCTAGCGAATTTGGTGTCGCGGCGATCGTAGAGGTATCTGACATACTCCACAGGAACTTCATCAAGACGCTTGTTTGGGTATTTCCATTGTGGAAGGGTACGGAAGGTACCGGCCGTGTCGTATCTGGAATGGTAGTCCGATCGGTGATGGACAGGCGGAGGAGTCAGAGAAGGAGAGAAAGACTTGTCAGATGGGGCAACGCCCTGGGACTGGTTGCCCGGTCGGTTATGGGCAGGCGGAGGAGTCAGAGAAGGGGAGAAAGACTTGTCAGATGGGGCAACGCCTTGGGACTGGTTGCCCGGTCGGTTATGGGCAGGCAGAGGAGTCAGAGAAGGAGAGAAAGATTTCTCAGATCGGGCAACGCCGTTGGAACGGAGAGTCTGGAGTTGATCAAAGTAAAAGCGAGGCGTCCTAGCTAATGGAGTACTCTGCGGGACGGGGGTCTCGGATGAGCGCGCTGCCCTACCACCTCTCAGAGGATGGTATCTAATTTGGGCTGCCATTGTTGTTGGCGTGTGGAAGGTACATGTATTCCTTCAGGTATGAATTTTTTGTGGGAGAAGTGTCATGAAATGAGCAACGTGACGGTGTGAGTGCGTGGAGAAGTGTAGCGAGAGAAGACAGGTGACACAGAATGTTTGTGTGGATGTGGGGTACAGAGTCGCACACACAAGTAGGATACCAAGACTAGCTACTATTGGCCCACAACCACCATACTTCATCTCCAGAAGAACGAGACGCATACGCTTATCCTAATTATGGACAACGAAAACCACACTGCAAGCAACGAAATCAACACTGCCATTATCGCCCGCACGGCAGAGAAACTATGGGCCTCGTCTGCGGAACACCCAAGAGCAGATAAAGCACCAGTTCCCTCGGACGACGAAATTGTCCAGCGTATCTCCAGCCATCGTAAAGTCTGGGTTGCGGATTGTTCCCAAGATCCCACCAAGTTCGTACAGGTGGACGTGCACATTAGCGGCGACAAACTCATCTTTGGTCATCCTATTCAACGTGCTCCCATGCTCCAGCTGTTGTTTGCTACATCTATCGCTGCTGAGCCGCCCCTTCCCGCCGTCTCAAACCTCTCACGGCGCCTACGTCTTTCTCGGCGTGGCGAATCCACCATAGCCAAGGGCCTCATCATCGCCCCGACTACCACAGACGATTTCTACGAATGGCACTTGGGACTTCGGACAGCATGTCGACGGCTACGCAGTACCTGACTGGTCAGATGGATCAACCCGACCAAACCGACCAAAGTGGCCACAGTGACCACTCCAACCAGACTGGCCACACCAACCATAGCGACCTAACTAATCAAACCAGCCGGGATCGTGAGATAGACACCGGTTTATCATTGCGCCTCTTCAGCTACGAGCAAATCACTAAAGCCTTGCAGGAGGCTGTTCAGGAGGCTGCCTATAATGCCCGTACCGAAGCCCTGGGCGAAAGCTGCCGCATCCAAGAAAGTCTCAGAGCCCAGATTACTGCCATGAGCAAGCGCCTAGAGAAGAGCGATGTAGATTCCTACCTCGAGAAGAAAAACGCCGTCCACGTCTGGATTCGTCAACGCCCCGCCCTCCGTGACCCTTCATCCTCTATATGGACCTTTCCCAGCAAAACCACGGTCCAGTTCAACAAAACTAAGCGATACGTCCACCGCTCTTTCTCCCCAAGGGATACTATATTGCAGGTTTGGGGGGAATGGCAGCGTTTTGTGGATGCTGCCATGAATTCGGGCAGACCATCGCTCTTGGTGGCTTTTGGCCCCTCAGGCAGCGGCAAGACGGAGACTCTGCTTGGTCGACTCCCGAAGCGGGCCACGTCAAGGCCAGACGATTCCGATGCAGCGCGAGGGCTCATTCCCCGGACCGTAGAACGTCTCCTCGATGAGAACAGACCTGATGCGTCGCGACTTTCGCAGCTGAAGCTTGAAGCCATAGCCATCGAGGTCTACAATGCCACCATATACAACGCCGTACCTCATAGGGACGGCACCCACAAGGGCGACAAACTTGAAATCGTCAATTCCGATACTGGCATGCACCTCTACTACCCTTCGACCAAGCCCGGGGCCGGCTACAACGACCGTCCAGAGTACCATCCCTTGTCCTCCTTCGACGAGTTTAGCATTTGGTTCGATGCGGTCAAGGACTGCCGCGTTCAGTCAGCAACTGCGGCCAACGAGACATCGTCGCGGAGTCATCTTTTGCTCCATTTCCGCATGGTCGACCAAACCCCCAAGGAGACTCCCATTACCCGCGAGCTCTGGTTCTTCGACCTCGCCGGCTGTGAGTCCCTCTACGGTAGAGGGTCATACATCGAACGGCAGGAGACTAAAAGTATTAACAGCGACCTCCTCGCCTTCACCGAGCTGATGCGCACGATGCACGAACTAGGGGAGAAGCCGCCAAATAAGCAAGACGCAACCTGGGCCAACCTACAGAACACTATTCGCTCCCAAAAATCGTCCCTGATCCGCTTGATAAGGCCAGCGTTGAACGTAGTCAAAGAAGTGAGACCGCGGGTTGTAGTGATGGGATTAGTATCGGCGGAGACGAGTGACGAGAAACGGGCAATGGGTGTAGTCCAACAAATTGGCAGCGTGAGTTATCTCAAAACGGTCATTTCTTTATTTTCACAGAGCTTACTCTTCTTAGTGGGTGAAGCAGTGACCCTTTGTTTGCCATTTCATTTTCGTCGCGCAATTCCTATGAATATCGACGCGCGCCCTCAACTCACAACTCACAACTCACAACTCGCAACTCGCAACTCACAACTCCTAACACAAGCGTCATGAAGTTTGAATTTTACTCCGGTTCATGCTCGTGCTCCCACTCCTGCTCCTGCTTTCCAGTGGGGCCTCCAAACGCGGAAGGTACCGAGATCGACGATACTCATGCGTATGGAATGGAACTCTGGAAAGCTCATGGAAGGCGGCAGAGGCGTCGTCGCTGTTGCGTATGGGTCCTGATTCTAGCACTGGTAGCGATGGGTCTCGCAGCTCTTTTTGGATTTCAGAATGTGAGCCGGTACGGGAAATGGCTTTTGGAACGTGTGGTTCGGCATATGCTCTGGCTCTGGGACGTGGTATTTGTGCGTGTTCTGCAGCCATGGTATCGTTGGCTGGGCAACTAGCGACATAGACATTACTGGTCTTCCCTTCTACAACACGACTTACCTTTCCTATTTCCCGCTAATGGGATCGGTGCAAGCCCTTTATCGCTTCGGTTTGTATGTCTCGTCCCAGGGCGTTGAGTGTGGCTTTGCCGATCGCACATCAGTCACATAACGTAGAATCAATGGAATCCGGACATTGGCCTGAACCAACCCATCTCCAACAATTCTTCATTGTCATATCGTCACGACCTGTGCCAAAGGATTTACCTAGAAACCTCCCTTACGTATGCCAGTCGTGATGACGACGTATGCCAGTCGTGATGACGTCCTGTACATATAACTCCCAACTTCCTCGTCCAGGTCCTGTGATCAATATTGAGATTGTCTAATCTTGCTCTGTTGCCAGTGGCCGGAAATGTTGTCTTCGCAGGTTGATGTTACAAAGGGCTTGAATGTACGTATTTTGAACAGATGTAATCCTAGTTCACTCAATAGTGACCGAGCATTCAGCACTAGATTTATTCTCCGCACGCCATGTGTGCTGTACCCTCCATCTATCCATCACATTGTTCCCTACGTAGTTGTGATGACTCCATATACAGTGCATGCGCGTGCGGTAGAGCCCTGGGCAAACATCTGCTGTGCAAAATCGTAGCAGGGTATGCTCGTTTTAGCGCCGTCTCTATCTGCCTCATGCAATCAAACCAACAGGCTATTCCGTCGTCATTGATCAGATACCGCTCAACTCCAGGCCTCATCCCAGGAAATTGAAGGCCCACCAAGACCTTTTGCCTCCTCGGCCTTCCTCCAAGCCTGCAGTTGAGTTCGCAACTACACGATTATCGCCCTCTTCGCATTCTTGTGATGCTTCTTGACCTTGCTCAACGAAGTCTTGCGTCCCAATCAGACGTTCAACAGCCTCGCCGATCGCCTCTGTGCGTTTTATGAGACATAGCAGCGTCTCCTCGATGACGGTAATGCGGTGTTCGCACGTGATGGGGTTGTCTGAGTTGTACTTGATGGTGTTCTTGTCACAGGTAATCTGGTTAGAGACGCGTTAGTTGTTGAGCATATGAGGGTTCCAGTCAGGAGATGAGAGAATTTCAGCATCCGACGTACCACATCCTCGAGAGAAATCTTCAGATTCGACAGCCTAGTCTTATACTTCCGCACATCCCTCTTGGGGCTCTCCGAGTCCAGTTTCACTGACACGTCCTGTGCATATGTACCCTCTTCCTCCCGCAACACCAGGTCTGTATATCTGTCGTGTACTAGGTGCTGTCGAGGTGTCGGCCTCGGTGTGTTTGCCAGTGTCTCTTCTTCTTCTTCTTTCTCCCCTATGGCATACGGTGGCTTATAGTGAGACGTCCTACGAAGGGCACTGTCCTTCATCTTCATAGCCGTTGGTATCGATGTCGTGGGTGGTTTTGAACGAAAGGCCGACTGCACTGCCACCGAGTATGGTACCGGAGAGTACTGCTGCTGCTGTGGGATCTCAGGATACTCAAACTTTGGCGTCACCTCCGGCTCCGCCGATCCATCAACAACGATGACGCGCGACCTGCGTACCGTATTGTTGTTGTTGCCTTGGTTGGTAGACCCGTGGTGCGTGTCTGCAGTCTGTAACGGGATCAGCCGCGCATATTCTTGGTCTCGTGTATTGGGAGCGGGATGCTTTGGGTGTGGGGAAGCCATTGGAGATGATTTTGATAGACTCGATTATTGAAATAGTAGAAACAATAATAGTGATATGTGTGTGGAGTGTAGAAATGTCACCAGTGGCGATATCGCGACCGGTGACCGCTTGGCTCTGTGGTGTAACAGTCTCAAAGAAGAAAGTGGCGGCGACCCAGGACAGGGGGGGGTAATGAGCGGGAAATGACAGAAAGAAGATTCAGTATGTTATAATTCAAACTTCAAAAGGTTGCAAGTCACTAAGTGATACAGGGTGTAGGTAGATCATTTGTATCGTAAAGAGTCAACGTCGTATTTTCATAACATTGTAATGAGGGAGCTCAATCCACCACTCCAGCCATGCCAGGGAACATTTCTCCCACTTCACGCACGACGCCTAACTGTGCCAACATCTCCCAGAGTAACGTGTGCATCCACTCCTCGGCGCCGCTCTCCCTCGCCAGATTCAGCAGTCCCGATTCTTTCAGATGCGTGAACGCATTATCTGCGTACTGATGTATATCACCCTCACTATTCTTATTGCACCCATGCATCTTCTTCGGCTGGATTGTGGCCTGTAAATGTAGGAGGGATCCAAGGGACAGGTTTCTTGCAAGAAACGCGTAGCGAGACCCGTTTTCGACCCACGTCTTAATGTGCGACAGGAATTCGGATCGGACCATGATAGGCTCCTCATCGAGATCTACATACATATGGTAGAGGCTGTCGAAGTTGCGGCTTGCCCGGCGTGATGAAACGACCGCCGGGCGGGCCCAATTGCGAGGGTCCGGCTCCAAAGGGTTGCGCACCAAGTAGAAGTAAAGACTGAGAAGAATTTGAAGTACTGTCCAATGTTCCTGGCGCTGTTCGAGATTAAGCATCAGGCGTATGGCTGATTGAAATTGTGACCTGCTAGAGGCATTATGGTCTTCATTTGGCCTAGGTTCGATGGAAGTGTTTCTGGTGAGCCGGGCAAAGTTGTAGGCGTTCTCAATAGCTGCCTTAAGAAAGGGGGAGAGCTCCAGATGGGAACGGTTCATGGCCAAGAGACGTCTGTAAAAGTAGTAGCTGTTTGGCTTCTTGGGAGACGTGCGTCTGTGCCTCTGCCGGTCGTCCATCAACTCGGAATCACCCATAGAACGGTTCCGTTCGTCCCCGGTGTTGTCGTTGCTGTTTGTATTGAAGTTCCCGCCCCGCCAGTCGTCGAGCAACCCGGACAGTGCATCGAGTTGCGCTTCATGGCTGGGGAGAGGGTTACCGCCATATTGGCACTGTGAGAGGGTGCGCGCTTCAGTGATAGCCTAGCTGGTCAGTCACAAACATTAAACACGGGTGACAGGTGGTCGGACCTCGGCAGGGTATGTTCGGATCAGGCTCATGAGCTCGGCAAGAAGTGCATCGGCTCCTCGCACACGTCGAATTGTTTCCAAAGACTGACATGGAGATGAGTCTATCCCATCCGGCTCGAATGTATTGTCTGGTGTAAAGCCACGGCAATGAGCAGATGGAAAGCTATTAGCGGACGTGGATTGAGCGGGCGTTAGTAGCTGCTGCGACATGCGGGGGTTCAAGCCTTCGACAACACTGATTCTTGGATGATTGGATTCAGTGTAGCTGTTGTCCGTCATACAACCTTCGGCGATATAGCTCCTGTCCGTTATGTAGCTCTGGTCAGACACCTTAGACCAGGAACGATTCATCTTCAAGGATGCGGGCGGAACTCCGTCCACTGGTGTGAGGTTTTTCAGTGTGACTAGTGGTTTAATGGGCGCTGATCTGTTATTTGGTCTAGTGCTATGTCATCTCGTCCCGTGATATCACTCGACGGTACACATGTGCACATGTAATGAGGTATTCGTTGCTAGGGAGGTAAAAAGAATCATGTATATTCCTAGGAGTGGCAATAAGGAATATTATTGCATAGTATACAATGTATTAATGTCGTAGTACATCTATATTGTCTAGTCATGTGCTAAAAGGTTTGCCTACATAAACATACACATAGAGTAGAAACCACCACTAGTGCAATAGACAGGACCTAGAAGATAAAACGGAGGAAAGGAAAACATGTAATGTCAACTAGTTAAGCGATAATCTACGAGTATGTGAACACAAAGCATGCCAATACTAATAGTTAAAAGCCATATCAAAAGCTAACGTCGCAATCCTCATACTCCTCATCCCGACACTTATCTATGTCAAACTCCTTCCTGTCACTCTCATTCATGTGGAGCAAAAAATCGAAACATTCATCCGTTTTCTTCTTTGCCTTCTTCCATGCCTTCTCCTCACACTCCGAAATTTCCAACCCTGCTTTTTTCTTACATTCGTAGTAAGCTAGCGCCATCCCCGCCGGCGTTTGTGGCAGCTCCCCTCCCCATGTCATCGCATGTCTCAGACACTCATAATATTTGGATTCGGCCTCTGCTTGGAATTTGTGCTTCTGGCTATCGTCGATTAGCTCCTTCAATCCGTTGGTGAATTGACATCTCTCGAAGTCGTCTATGTTGTACCAGCCCTGCTTCACCCACTTCAAGCACTTATTCTGGTTCACAGAACAAATGTCTGAACCGTAGTAGGGACCGCGTACAAAACCACGACCCCATAGGCGCAGTAACCAAAAGATTGGATTCTTCCTGGCGGACTCCGCTAGGTCCTCATCGTCGTAGAGCGGGTGTTTATAAGGTGGTAGATTGCGCCACCGGTGCTTGAGAATTTGCACCGCAGAGTTGATTGGGCAATAACATTGGCCGGTGAGCTCGGTTGGGGGGTTATCGTGGAGAAAAAACGGCGTCATTGCTGTCTTTGCTGCGGTGAACATGGTCTTTCCGAATGTGCAGGAGCACCCTCGAGGGGCGGCAGGCAGATCGACATCCCCGATCATTCTCTCCATCTTGGCAGTCTCTTTCTCGTCGGCCGTCTCTGTATCGATGCCGATGTCGTTTGCCAGGGCGCGCTTCGCGTTATCGTACGCTTCTATCAGCTTCCGCCTCAGGTTGTTAATTGTGACTTCCGCTGGCTCGCTGACGCCGGCGAAAAAATTGTCACGAACACTTTCCATCGCGTTATCGAAGTGTCTGGCCATTTCACCAGTAACGTGCTCTCCTACCGAATTCATCGCCTTCTCGTAGAGCTCTCTCAGCCCCTTTCTCACAGAATAGTCCTTCGCTTGTTTCGCGATTTTCATGAATTTCGCGTCTAGCAAGGCCTTCATTGTGAAGTTATCGTAGGCTTCGGTCACTTCCTGTATCAACTTGAAGGCCTTGGCCCTGACCTCTTGCTCTGATGCCGGCAGAGTCCGGCTCTTGTCTGGATGCCAGCAGCGATTCAGCTTCCGGAACTGATCGGCCAAGCGCGGCTTTGGGACAGCCCACGACGGGAACGGGCGCGGGGGAAAACCAAGGAATTCGTCGGTAGATGCTCGATACATCCAAGTCGGGAAACATCCTTTTGGATATGTGGAGAGGGCGGGGATGGGTCGGTTAACCGCAACCGTATAGTTGGTCCCCAAGTAAGCCGTCAAGCAGGCGAACATGAATAGGAGGCGCCAGTGGGAAACAAGAAAGATAGGGAAGCGGATAACGGCTCTCACTAAGCTATTCGTCGTCCTCGCCAGGACGTTCTCATTGTGTGCGGGTTGGCGGTTGCCTGCGCGTGGCTGGACAGGGCCGGGACGGCAATGACGCTCATCGGCATCCATAACTTCGGGCAGAGTGTGTGTGATTTCTCTGCAGATTGTGGATTGTTCGTGGTGAGCAAAAGGACGATTCGAGGATGGAGGCGAAGGATAGTCGTATACAAGAACAAAGACGGGTCTGCTGAGATCGAGCAAAGACACGATGACTGGAGACGGGAATGGATTGGGGGACGACAAAGAAAGGATGAGGGGAAATGGAAAAGAGTAATACCAAAGACGACATGCTGGGCGGCAATTTGAAGGTGGCTTAAAAAAGACAGGTGGCAGCTAAGGTAACACAAGACCAAGCAAACAATTTGCCCGCTCAGCCCAAACACCCGACACTTACAAACTACACCACTAAATCATCAAATACTACATGATTCGGTGGTCAAACACACAATGGCATCGCTACTCACCAGCTACCTTCTCATCCTCACAGGTATCAATGCCTCCATCCTTCTCGTCCTGGCGCCATATACCTGGTACTACGGCGTCATCGTCTACCCAATTAGAAACCAAGCCACCCAGTCCCTGAACGGAACAGGCTCATGTGCACCTCAAACCATTGAGCTCGCCATCTTATCCTTTTCCAACATGTTGCTCTGTGTTATTATCGCCCTCGCGACGCTGTGGTGCGCCGTTTCTATGCTTAGAGCAATGACGGTCATCTTCGCAGATATGGCCGCTACCTCAGGTCTTACGACAAATACCAATACGACCCCAGGATTTTGTCAAAGCAAGTCCAATACTACCCCAACGCGTGAGAATACGGCTGATCCAGACCGTGCTCCAGCTGTTCCTGATCCCTCCACAACGACGAACCCAAACGTCTTCTCCCAGTACGTTTCGAACCAATATGCCGCAAACGACAATGTACCCCCGGGAGCCTATACAGATACGAGCTATGTGGATCCAACACCCGCCCAGTTCCCACTAAAGGAGGGTCGATTGGCATACGTGACCCGATTCAAAAAGCGTTAAGGGAGATGGAGGATGGCATACATTGATGGCAGAACACGATGGGCTATTTGAGGGAGGATAGACTGTGGAGGATGCTTGGATAATACTCATGGCTATCTCTTGAGAGGAGAGAGTGCTGTTGAGTTTGGGTCAGGGTGCGAGGCATGGTGGAGTTTGTTTGGGTGAAGGTCTAAGTGTTGACCTAACGATGGAGACAGATTAATCGACGCTCACGTAAACACTGCCTATCCAAACCTTGCCCCCATCAACGCGCCAATCATTCCTTGCTAGCTCTTCCCTTCCATTCACAGCCTCAGCCCCACCCTGAACCCCCAGTTGTAGCCAGCGCTGCATATCCTCGTCTGGTGTGCCGTTGACACGCTCAATAGCCCTGCTAATTTGCTTATTGGATGTAAAGTTCAGCTCCTCCTTTGTAGCGAGGAGGTGCAAGCGCTGCGGGAAGCAGAGTTTGGACAAACGTCGCACGCGAAGTAGCATAGTATACAGACTTATCTCTATCGGTTTAAGATCCCTATCCTTGTATTGCGTATATGTGGCGACGTAACTCCTGAGCACGTAGTATATTTCGCTGATCATGACGTCTCTTAGCTTGACTATATTCTTTAGTCCCGCAATACTAGAGTCCCGGTCCGCTTGTATATCGTTGATCAGATTCTCACACGCTCCCAAATCCCGTCTATATTTATCGATATTGACTTTGTTGCTTGAAAGTTCTGCCATTTGGGCGTGAATGGTAGCTTGGTGATGGGATACAGCTTTTGTTACTTCATCCTGGGCTGCGGCAAGGCTCCCTTCGGCTTCTGCAGCTCGAAGATCTGTCCTAGTAGTTATCGCTTTCTGAGCCTCAAGCTTTCGTTGGACCTCCATTTTCGACTCCGTTTCTTGCTTGATGACATCTTCCAGGGATTTGATCTTCCGCTGCAGCTCCGCTTCTCTTTTGCTGTGAGCCATCAGCCTGGTACGGTTGCTCATGAGCAGCTCATCTTGTCTAGTGCATGTCTGTTGCATTCTTTCCAGCTCATGATGAAGATCGGGGATCTGGGCGTCCTGCCTTTCTTCGATCTTTTTCAAGTCCACGTTCTCGCCACGAAGTTGGTCGTTTCTTTCCTCTCTCGTTCCCACTTGCGCGTCCTTGTCTTTTGACTCTCCATCGAGTTTTCGTTGAAGTCCAGCTATCTCTGTATCTTTCTGGATACAATTGATTTCCCTTGTAGCGAGCTTGTACTTCGTTTCCTCAAGCTCTTTCCGGAGCCGAGCTATCTCTTCATCCTTCTCCTTCGACCGCATTGTCTCTGAATCCAACGATGCATCGTAAAAGATACGCAGCTCCTCATTTTCCGTTTTTAAAGCTAGGATCTCATTCTTCCATCTTCTTTCTTGATCGGCATTGTCGGCTGCCGACTGGTCTAAGGCTAGAAAGAAGGATTCTTGTGAAGGGGTCTCGTTGCTAGAGAGTGTTGCTAAAGATAGGGGCATAATTCCAAATTGTATTTGTGAAGCAGCTAGTTACAATGATGGAACACTGTCGAACCTGGCAGACTCCTGGGGAGAGGTTTCTTCTCCTGCAGCTATTTATCGTCACGACTCAAATAAACATCCGTCACATTGTCTAACTTCACAGTCTGGGGTTTAGGCTCACAAATAAACACCCAGTCACATTATCTCACTTCACAGTCAGAGGGTTCAGGGACACAAATAAATAGCCAGTAACATCTCCAGCTTGGTCAAGAGCCTTGCGCCAGTGCCAACACGAAAACACGTTTCCATTCGAAGATGTTTGTCTCGCGCAAATACAGGTTCACCCAAACGCAAACTTTGGCAGGAATAGATATGAGACTTATTAGACAGTCCTCGTGGCTTCAGACACTCCTGATTACGCTCGGCCACGGTACCAAGAATTACTCGTGTAAGGGTCTATTTTTGAAACCAAAAGTCACAATGTCTAATCCATTCGACTTTGCCAAGAACTTCTTCAAAACAAACCAAGATTCAACCCCCGAAAGATTCCTTGCCGATATCGGCCAGTGCATTGCTGATGAGAGAAGAAAACGCCAGGATCTCGTCTCGCAAATGAAGGCTGCCTCTGACTCTGCCACGGCTGCTGTCCACGCAGATAACATCATCGATGCTCGTCGCTACCTCCAAGATCAAGAGGACTTCAAAAAACAAATCCTAAAAAGTGACGAGGCGTTGGACGAGTTTCAAGAGATGAAGGAAAGGGTAAACCGGGTTCGTGATCTTGAGGAGAGACAGGAGCAGATGAAAAAATGGACCGATATGATGAAAAGAACTATGTCACGAATCAACTATAAAGACATGAAGAAAGATAAGGATGAGCTGGAGGAAAACATCAAGATGTGTGATGCAGCCCATGAATACGTCGCAAAGGGTCCAGTTAAAAAGGACAGGGACACAATGAAAGAGGAAAAGGTGGCAGCGGAGTTGGAGAAATTGATAGATGCGAAACGCGCAAAGGAGCTTGCAGCTGCACCATCAGCACCCACACATATGATTACTAGCGCTATGAATACGGTCTCAACAGGAACATCCATTACCTATCCGATAGGAACAAACCAAGGCTCTAATGATTTGCCCTTTAGGGACCTCGTCTCCACGAACCTGAACCCTATCCACCACGCCCCTACTGACCCGATCTCGGGAAACCCGAACTCTACGCATCTGACAGCCGCATTCATGCCTCGACCGGAGATGTCAGACGATCTGCGCCAAAGGTTCGAGAAGCTCAAGAGGTAGTAGCTTCACTCCGGTCGGCTTCTTGATACATTGAATGTTGTTGGAAGGCGTTGCTCGTGGCACACTTGCGACTTGTTCTTCATCCCCCATGTCTGATGCTAGGTTATATGGTATGAATAAGAATCTTTTTCTTCTGTTTTCCTCCTACATTGCATGATTAGACGCTGTTAGATGTGATGCACCCGTGACTTCTCCATTGCGTATCCCTGTCTCACACGACTGTACTACGTGATTCCTTTCTATGCATCTCTAGTGCTACATGTCCTAAACGTGTACGGAAAATAATGGCGCGGAACTGTAATTTACCACCCCCACATAGACCAGCAAGATCGGAAAACCCCATAAACAAGATCTCTCTCTTACACAACTCTTTCGTGATCATCTTAGTGATTCTCCATTCCTCATAACCTTTACTTTGCACTCAGCCATTGGAAGGAATGTGGTCTCCGAGCGCGGCAAGGCCATGGGTCACTACGAAAAAAGCTCCTTCGCGCAGCACGAGCACGCCGCCTGAAGATAGCGCCAAATTCGACCGCTCTATCCTTCGATCAACGCCAGGAAGCAACAATTCCGAATCTACTAGTGGACCTACAAACAACACCTATCGTCCCGGGCAGCGTGTACGATTTCAGGACGCCCCGAGTGAGCCGAACGGACAGCCGCAAACAGTACACCAGTCGCAATCATCTCCACCGGTAACGGTCTTTGGTCATAGCATTTACAGGGAGGATTTGATGTCTCTCCAGTCCGAGGGCTGGTACACATGCACCATTATCTCGGTCTACAGTGACTGGCTCACCAAGGAAATCATCGTGCCGACCGCGACATATGATGGGTCTCTTCCTCGCGTTAGCATTCTCCTCCCGAGCCACATGCAACTTATCAAAGATACGCACAATCTCAACAACGACGGCCCTGACGCGCTCTCTAGCATCGAAGGTCTGGACATGCTGGATTTTCTCCTCGTCCCGATCAACACACCCCAGAGCCGGGGCGGCGGCTCGCATTGGTCGCTACTAATTGTGGGCATCAAACACAGGAAAGCGTGGCACCTGGACAGCAGCTCACATCTCAACATTGGTGAAGCCGCAAATTTCCTGTCGCGCTTCACGCAGGTGATGCCTCAACTTTACGGTATCAAGGACGACGGCACGGATTGGACACTGGCGAAGGAGCATGGTACACCACAGGACACCACGAGCACAAACTGTGGACCGATCACTTGCTGGCTTATGAAGGTCATTTTGATACGCATGTGTGAACCGCATCAAAATTGGGGGATGCGCTCGATTGAAGAGTATTGGTCAGTAGAGGGCTTACTTCCCCACACTGCCTTTGCCCAGATCCGCTCTCAGATGGCGGGCTTGGTTGGAGAATTGGTAGATCTGAGAACGGTGTGGGTGGTACCTTCATAGCTTCTACGTATGCATACTATCATGTTCCAAACGCCGGAGGCACGTGAGTGATGGTTCATTACCCGGCGGTACAGTATCCAACTTTTCAGCACGAAATGTATAGCTTCAGACACAGAACGCCATTTTATCCTGATATGTGGTAACTTTGGATTGATCATGTACCCTTATTCGATCACATGATAAAAGGTGCGAACCTTTCATCATCCCGGGAACCGACAGGGGCAAGCGAGTACAACTCACTTCTCGCTGCATCGTTTTCTCGGATCGTTTTCTCATCTCCGACTTTTAAAGGAGCCTATACTTATTCAGCGATATCGTTACCATCACTGCTACATCTTTTGAGTGAGGCCAGTGTGTCTGCGTTCTTTGAGCCTCCTATTACGTCCGCAACCCGATGAGAAGAACAAGAAGCGTGCAAGAGGCCGCCCTTCGTCCACTTCGACGGAACCGAGCCATGAGACGAAACACTCACGACGCAGCCCGCCGGATTG
The DNA here is from genome assembly GCA_010093635.1 of Massarina eburnea CBS 473.64. Taxonomy (NCBI): domain Eukaryota; kingdom Fungi; phylum Ascomycota; class Dothideomycetes; order Pleosporales; family Massarinaceae; genus Massarina; species Massarina eburnea. Next base: position 225,444 of record MU006806.1, read on the forward strand.
GCGGTCAAGAGTCACTATCACCGCCTAGTGGAGAGTCACTGCCGCCACCCGTGACTGTCACACCTGTCACTGTCACGCCAGACAATGTCCCACATAGTCAAGAGGCTGCCTGAATGGGCGGTGAAGCAATAATCCTGGTCTAATCGGCGGCTCACCAAACAATCTCCCGTCGCAAACCAACGCAGGAAGTGCGACAGATGTCAGACCGTATTATCACAGCGACAACGAAACCACCTGACAAGCCTAAGAGCGAAGCAGTGCAGTACCTGATAAGAAGAAGACGAAGTGTGACACCAAGAAGAGACAACAATATAGAAGAGACAATTGCACTGGCCCATATCGCAAACGCCCGCGTGGAAGCATTACAGGCCAGGGCTCAGGTGAAAAGTTTGGGAAGCCCGCATAGTCGCCAAGACTGCTGCCTGCAGTTCCCAAATCGGAACTGGCCGGCGCGAGGTGATGAATCAAGCCCTCACCTGACTTACCCTATTCTGTGAAACAAGGTAGACGGATAAACTTAAATACTCACCGTTACACCAGAAGGAAATCCACAACTTGGATTACAGGTCGATTACTCAATTCCAAAACGTAAAATCATTATCGTGCGCATCAACCTTCTATCCGCCTTCCATTTACCGTTTCCTGTACGATGGACAACAGAGACCCTATCGTCGGTGATCCCCGGCCTCGAACAAGTTTTTTTGGCTTCAACGCAATGACGTCTCTTTGTGAACTCTTAGGTACCGCTATCTACTTGGTCGTATACATCGGCGTGGGGTTGTTTACAATTACATATCTCACGTCGCACTTTTCAAACACCAATATGCCGACTACGCGTGTCCCCACTAACGTCAATCCCCCGCCCCACCATAAGTGGAAATCATCACATTCCGAGAGCCTTGCTGTTTCCTTGCCGTGGGCCAACGATCTGAGAAAACACCTTGACCACCTCGATCAGGATATTACGCAGCATAATTCGGAACTATGGGCGCCACGCTACCGCAATGGAGGTATCACGCTGTCACAAGTACCGAACAAGGCGTCCGAGAGTGACAGCGTTCTTGCCGTCGCAACCGCAGCCCAACGTGTATCGGGTGCGATCATGATGTTTGGCGACGCATGGATATCCTACGAAACAGACACGGGTGGGGAGAACGAGGCTACATGGTCCAAAGTGCACACTTGGGAACAAGAACCGGAAATGGCCATTTGCAACTTGTGTTCTCATACCCGATCTCAGTTAAACTCCTCTGTGTATCCTGCAGTTCGGGAGCTCGAAATGGAGTTTCAGGGACTCGTCGAAGCTACCCGGGATACCGGTAGACTTGCCGATCATTGGTTCACGCCAACCGCCCCCTCTAGCGTTATCGATGCAGTCTTCCATAGTTGGGGTATGTTCAATGACCTTCCACCATACTTGCGTGTCAATCCGACAGACAGCGAGGCTATGTATCAATTTATCTCGTACGCACAGAAAATCCGTTTGGAGTGCGACAATATTCGGAACAGGGATCTGGAAAGATTCCACGTACTTGCCTACTCCATTGACAACTACTTTTACGGAATTCAGTCGACATTGAACTGTAGCGGAGTTGGATTACCAGCCGAATATGACAATAGAGCAGTGGCAGTTGGGGTTACAAAGGCGGGTAGCAACATAGACATACTGATCAAGCATCTTGATTTCTGGGGGGTGCGTCTGAAGCTCATGGGTAGATTCAAGATTTGAAGCGGATCTCCGTTTCTGGCCGATGAAACACTCACCATTCCCACCATTCCGCTCTTCATCTAGTGCGGCATTCTTTCTCCTCACTCTCCCCTTTTGTATCCCACACGCTCATTGTACAATATCAAATTGCATGAAATCTCAGCTTAGCTTCTTTACTGCCGTTTCCATAACTCTTCATCTCAGTCGTCCCTTTGATCTCATTCTCTCTTAACTATAACCACCATGCCCACCGCACAGGCTGCAATCCGCTGCACCGGGCACTTGAAGGACTTGCCAAAGGCACAATGTTCAAGGCAAGGTGGGCACGTCAAATTCCTCGCTAAGTATTCCAAGACAGGCATGTATTTCCCGCCCTCGTGTATGTTGCTGAGCCCAGCTAACGCCCACGATTCAAGGTATCTTGGAGAGATGTCAGCACCACAAAGACATGGGCCCTACCCAATTCGAACCCAGGTTCTCCGCGCCTTCGGCCCCTGCAACGCCTGCAGCACCTGCAGCTCCGCGTTTTTCGCAAATCTCGTCCGCAAAGTCTTCTCAACGTTCTCAGCGTCGCCTCTCTCAGCGTCTATCTTCTCAAAATATCCCCGCTCCTTCCCCGACCATTGTGGACTCGGTGGAGCATGACGATGTTCCAGATGATAATGTGGATAATGGAGATGACAGTGAGGATGATGGAGATGGACACTTCGAATCTGCATTCAGTCCACTCAACATCCTCCAAGAACAAGGCCATATGCTTCATTCTTCGCAGCGGAAGTCCACGCCAGGGACATCATTTCGAACGACCCCTCCCCGCACCATTCCATCCTCTCGAGAGGTATCAGCATCAAAGATCACACCCAGCAACAGCAACAACAACACCAGTAGCAAGGGTCTCGCAGATACCTTCCTCTCGCTCCCTCGCGACGCCGAGAATAAAGCCATAGGGACCCGTCTCACCGAAGCCCGTAGCTGCCAGATCCAGGGCTCCATACCAGTGAGGCAGCAAGTCCACAGCCTGTTGACGCCATTGGGTCGCAAGCTTCCCATGCAGAGGCGCGTCGATGTGCTCACTGCCGGGGTGATGAGTGGAATAGAGAGACTAGACTTGAATGATGCCTCGACGATGCGCTTGGCTGAGCGATGGGTTCAGCATGAGGAGAAACTGACGGGGATGCAAGGGAGGGTGGACAGTGTTGAAGAGAGATTGAAGAAGGGCGGACTTTGAGCGTGAGTGAGCGTGGATATGTCTGATATGAACATTGCTGATCCCTTTTCGCAGGCTTCTCGACACATTGATATGGATACTAACGATGGACGCACCAATGGCAAAGGATGGCCGTGCCGGTTTCTTTTTGTTTTCTTTTTCGGATATTTTTGCGGATTATGAGCAGTATTGATGTGCTAGTGGGCAGGAAATGTAGCTCTCTTGTATGTCAAGATCCTGCTGGTCTCCTTTTCCATCTCGAGATGTGGTTGGTCTTCTTTCTCTTTTTCTATCTTGAGGTACGCCTCCTTCTTTATCTTCAGGCATGATATACATCGTGCTTTTGATGATGGCAATAAAGCGTCTTGGTATGATACCTTGACGGAGGGGTGTTGGGCTGGGTTGTTGTTGGCGTTCGGGCAAAAAGAAATTTGATAGCTTTAATGAACTCATATGGTATATTGGACCTATTCTCCTAAGTCACAGAATCCTTCTGGGCCTTTGTCGTGTCTCGATGGGCGTGGTGTGATAAGTAACAGTTTCTGTCTTCGTGTCATTACATGATCGTAGAACACCCGACGGTGCGCTAGTCCTCTGCGGGCCAGAGTACCCTACCAAGGGCTGTGACATAACGTTCCTATCATAGAGACAGTATCATGCGAATACTTTTTAAGCCAAGGTAACACTCTAGCTAAAGGCACAGTTACAGCGATACATTTCCCATACCATTTCTACCAATATATTTCCCCATGCGAATCAACCCTTCTTTGGGTTTTCCTTTTAGGAATCGAAAGCCTGAGAACGGCAATTAGAAGAGCGCCCTGCTATATAAGACAGCAGGCGTATCTATACAAGTAATCTTGAGGGTGAAAGAAGTGTCAGGAACCTGGTTATTCCAAATTAATAGCATGTTATGAGTCAGCGGTCCTCTTTCAGACCACCTCTCAAGTCTAACGCTAATGGTTAAAGCTGACTACAGCTTTTAGAGGAGCGGATCGTGTTTTAATGACTTGCGCAATGGATTTGATTCTTCTAAATACTGTTTTAAGAACCAGGCATATGCACTGTTCAAATCGTCGGGACTTGAGGATTATCGTCCTTCAGGCACCTATATAGATATTAGACAGCTTTACTTTATAAGTCTCTTGCCATTTCATACCCGCTTCCTGCAATCCTCCGATTCAAAAGCTTACATGATCTAGTAGCTTAATCAATTGAGCCTCATTCTCGTCCCTGCACTTCAGTATCACTGCCTCCGACTGCAGGTGCAGGATGTCCGAATTTGTAACGAGACACGGCAGGATTGAGCGAAGAACAGCGTTGGCATGCGCAACCTTCTTAATCCCTTTGCTGGTTTTTGGTCGCAGTACACCTGTGCTCTCTAACCCATCCTCCCAAGCCTTGGCAACATCCCACTTCACTCCATTCTTCGTGTTTCCAGGCAGTGGCGAGGGGAAGCCGTGAAGCTTGGCACCTCGCGCGAACAGTATTAGTCTTATAGCATTGGATTGTATAGAAGAGAAACGGAAAACCAGTCTCTAGGTTTAGAAAAACTCATTGGAACAAGTTTATGGTTCTTCTGTCACTGTTCTTGATCTTTGTTAGAGGACTCAAACTCTTTTTCTCGCGTCTACGCAATCAAATCCTTACCTACTGTTCATGCGGACTTTTACAGAAAGAATTACATTGCCACTAATTTCCTTGGTTAAACTTTAGCTCCTGCTCTAGAGGCAGTTCGCAATGAACGTGTAGTGTTTTCAAACGCTTTCAACATTGAGCGATCTCTTTTCCAAGGTGAATTAAAAGGAGAAAATGACAGACTCTGGGCGAACCTCTAAAAGTGTAAGAAAGTTAAGAACTATGCGTACGATATGCCAAGATTCATTATTCGGTATCACATATTCCTGCTGGAGAAGCTAGACCTGTAACTACAATGCGCTTGTTATTGGCAATTTCTTTTCTGCGGGGATAGTGCGCCAGAGACTCGTGTTAGGCGTATAGTCGTATATAACGTCTCGACGGCCCTCAACTTATGTTACCTTAGGTTTCCACGTTTACCCTTGATAAAGTGTCGCTATATAAAGTTCGCTTCGTTTCCAATCCTCGTTTGCTCTTGAATCCGTTGATAAATGCGTAAGCATACGAATCCCGTACGATATCTCGGAACGGATACAAATCTGAGATCGAGGGTCAAGTTCTTCTTTGTATCACGCCTTTATATGCTGCAGGTTGCTATTCTTAATTTATGCTGCATAACAGAGTCTAATAAAGTGTATATAACTTGCTAGTAAGGCAAACCCAGATTCAGGTCTCGTCTCTAAATGTTCTTTTCGCGAAAACAGGGAACACATAATGTTCGCAGCGATCAGCAACACATAGAAAGAGCCGGAAAACAGACTTTAGAACATAAGCGACAAGCACGAAAGAGTGCATCGAAGTGCCTGTCAGCTGCTAGCAACTTCTTATAGCCTGTAGAACCTATAGGATTTAGTGCGTGCGGATTGTTGGCTTTTATATTGTAGAGAGTCGCAAATAGTGTTAATAAGATTGCTGTAGTTAGCGGGCTGAAGGCTCTCAATAGCACTAGTTTAGGTACAAATTTATGCTATTCTGAGGTTGTAGTATCTACGAGCTGGCTACAAAGGTAGGACCAGCGAGGCTGCCAAGGCGCCAGCACGAGCTAGTCTCGTTCTAGCCTAGTATCTACAGCAAAGATTGTGTTGGAGATCTTCTACCTTGTCCATCATAGTTCTTTGTTTATGTTACTTTTCGGTATTATATCTCTTTGGATAGTGTTCTGCCTTTTTAAACTATTCATACATGAGATATCGAGCTGTGAAGGACAGCCAACGAAAGCGAATCCCCCGAAATCGGACTCGCTAGGTTGGTCTGCACTGATGCCAGCATCATCTAATAGGAATGGAAGATGAGGAACCCTAGATAGATGACTAGATGTAATTGAACATGATTATGCTTATTCAGACCTGCATTCTGGCTGATTCTAGAACCCACTTCTTAGATCTTAGATTACCCTTTTTTATTCGCTACATTTTCATCACAATCCCTTCCTTTTTTAATCACTTTACGTACTCAATTGAATGCCGAAACTATAATTATACGTAATTTAGAACTCCAGGATATCCGGAGAGACCATAGAGTAGTTGCAAATCCTAATGTGACACCTGTCCCCATAAAGAAGTTACGAAGCCATCAATCGGAGTTTAGATGCAGCCAACAATATGCATCGGCCGAGTCTTCTGAATCCTCCTAGCCACGATACCCAGACAAGTCACGAATAGCCTGAATGATACCACAGGCCAAATCAAATATAATCAAAAAGTCACTGCTTACAGCTACAATCTGCGCGCCATAGATTTCTTGTGGAGGATCCAAAAAGAAACAGTCAATGACCGGTCGGATACGCGCAGTCCTCTCGTTTAGCAACTCATAATCGAGAACAATGCGTCGCAAAGGATCAGGGCTAACGACTTCGCCACCAGCGACTGGTTGACGGCACATTGGACATGTGGCCATCTGCTCTCCGAGTGCCCATTGCTGGAGGCATACCTTGCCAAAGACATGCTTTGCAGGACAGTTCAAGCGAACAGCAGGCTCAGTGTCCTTCTCCATGTCGTAAACTAGATCAAATGTGGCACCGCAGATGTCACATTCCGGATTCTCCGATGCCATGGCTTCCTCAGTGCAGTCTTCGGTGAAGTCTTCCACCTTGGCTTTCGAGTCTCGCTCGGGGATGCCCAATTCTCGCGCATGTGTGATGCCGCGCTCAAGCGTATCGATGCATGTATCGAAAGTACGTACTTGAATCATTAATTCCTGGATCTCTAGGGAGAGTGGAAAAGCATGATCAAGGATCCATTTCCTATCTTCGGAAAGAGAAGCAAGCAAAGACGGGTAATCAGTCTCCTCTAACTTCCTTAGAACTCTACCATCCCATTGAGACGGTAACTGGGTACCGGCCTGCTTTTCTTCAATGTATGCAATACGACTAGCTACATGAAGTCGTGCATTAACCACTTCATCGCTCCAAATAGGATCCAGATACGGTGGAGAAGGACCCCATGTAACCCATGATTCCCATAAAATAAGTGTAGAATGTTGGAATTCTTCACTCCGACCAGTTTTTAGCTGGTACAATACCCACCTATGATACGAACGTATCTTCTGGAAACTATACACAGTATCAGTCCCAGGCTTCCACTTGCGCATCTCGAGAGGAAACTCTTTCCATGTACGTGAGTACACTGACCAGAACTCCTTCACCTTATCATCAAACTCTTGGTATACACGAATCCTGTCAGATGCTTTCGGTTTCCCTTTCCCCTTTAGCTGAGACATATCAGCAGCAAGATCTTCAAGGTAACGCGTAAGTCGATTGTACGCAATAGTATGAGGATCCATCTTGTAGGTCTTCGTTTTACTTGTGGCGATAAGACGTGTAGACAAACTCTGAAAAGGCAGTCTCACGAGCAAGTGATCTCAATAGTAGTGATAGGTCTCTAGTGGGTATTGCTCCAAGTTTTGTTGTTTTCCTGGTATCGTGGTGTGAATTGTTGGTTTGTAGTGGATCTAGAGATGGGAAGCATAAGTCTCGAATCTTAAATACATGATCTACGCATAGTGAGATACAAATTAACAACGTCTTTGATCAAGTATAACATCTTATTGTAATTACACGATGTTTACTATGGAGAATATAATCACGTTTTTGCATAGCGTAATGGATAATGCACTACAATCCTCTACACTGTAATTAACCTGCATATCTGTAACTCTGTCATGATGGTTAATAACATACTTAAACACAGTTAGGCGTCACAAGCCTACATACCAAGACGTCTTTGATACTAAATCTAACCCCAATTGAATATCTCATATCCCCTCAACACTGTTTACAGAATTGAATACACATCGGCATTCTTTCTTCTACATTGTACAACGGTAAAAAGGTAACGTAAGCTAGATACTGCAACACTTCATAACTGAATGAATAGATGGCTGCCTTAGAACATGCAAGTGATAAATTACTATTCTAGATAAGGTAGAGGAGAGTAAAAACGTTTATCCAGAGATCTAGTGGAATTACGCGGTGATCCACCCTACCATTACGCGACAAAAACCGGCATTAAATTAAGAGGAAACCTACATGGTAGTTATGAAGCACGCTATATGGCTATGATCCACAAGACTGATTTAAAATACGATTTCCTCAAGTCAAGAAAATAACAGAGGCGGGTAAGTGCCTAGGATACATAACGCTATCTTTATACCACTATAAAACACTAATCCCCCAAGCCTATCTACACGATGAGCCGAGGCGTGAACAAGCTCTCGATCACGGGCAATAGTCAACAAGTGCCAGCACGACCCGAATTCGTTCATGTGGTCCACTTCGTGGCGGAGGATCTCCCTGGAGACGACGGTCCAGACCTGGTGGAATTTATCTGAGTCCACGGACAGCTTGCGCGCGTTCTCCTAGATGACTGATGCGTTGTTGCACAGTGAATGGTTGCACCGGAAGATCGGGTCCTTGGCCGTGTTGAGATCGTCGATGAGCATGCCACAGAGGTCTTCAAGGCTGTTGCCTAGGTCAGGCATCGTTGCGGACTCCATGTACACGCTATTGAGCATGTGCACGGCGGGGGCGCGGGCTACAATGGACGCACCGTTAAAGGATTGACGTTAAGCCCAAGCCGGAGCAGCAAGCACGAGAACTAACTCAATGATTCGCCCTTTGATGCTACGCTCTTTTATGTCGCGGTTGAATATAGTCTTGATGCTGTTGTTAATTACGAAAGGATTGAACTTTACGCCAAACACGGGCTTCTTACACCGCTATCAGTTGGTTAAATTAACCAGTGAAAGGCAACTCAGCATATATTCATCGTCCCCCTCTGGTAAATGCAATTATTCTCGAGAGGCCGCCGGCGAAGGGTCGACAGGCTGCATGCATAATGTGGTCAGACGTGATAGGCTGCAAACAGTGCGTTGTACAGACACATGATTCGAAGGGCTCGTGAGGGAGGGGACGAGAGACAGGAGGCGAGAGACAGGGGGCGAGAGAAAGCAAGTGAGACAGGAGGCGGCGGTGGCGTTTGAATCATATGTGTGTGTTTCGGCAGCAATACGTTGATACCGTGCCTCGCTTTTCTTCTTCGGCTTAGTTAGTTAGCAACCTTTGTTGAATTGTCATCCTTCTCCACCCTCACTCCCCTCACTCTCGCATCCATAACGTCGAAAAATATCCAATCTGCAGCAATGCCTAGTTTCGTGTTTTTCTTGAGCTTACTTTTCCTCCCCGTAACGCCCTGGCTACCGGAGAACCGATCGGGGGATGGAGTCTTGTACTATCTTCTGTTGTCTTGGTTTCTTCATGTGAAACACGGACAAGGACAACGACGTCAGGAAACTGCAGCGGAGAGAAAAAATGACCGGTCCCGAACTGTTTCTATTTACCCGGTGCTCTTTCAGGCGGACATGTTCGCTGGCTTTTGATACTGCCCTGATTAACCTGGTATATTTCCTGTACCTTTCCACTTATGCGGGAAGTGAACACCCCCATGCTGGTATTTAATTCTGTTTCTGCCCGACCTCGGGAACAGTGCTGAACCTGTTTTGCTCTAGGGAAATTTCCGGCCGAGTGCCCTCCAAACTACCGCTTCTACCCCAACTACGAACGGGTCCTCGGCATGCCGGCTCCTATCTACGCTGACCTACACCCGCCCTTCCACGTCGTCGATGACTATTACCGACAAAGCAACGAATGCTGGCACGATGAAAATAGATCAAACTACTCCTTCCTTAGCGATCAACAGTGGAGCGAAACTCGAAAGATCGTAGACGATTCTCACCAGAAGCTGTCGCGTCGCACCGACGTATCCAAGGTCGTCTGGCCTAGGCTCGAGAGGGAATATGGGAACCCTAAGCAGGTCAGCCACGGTGTCGTTATGCTGGAGGACAGCATGTTCTAGAGTACAAGGGTGCAGACACCATCAGTGCCGCTGTACAGGGCCAACTGTATCTGTAACCCGCGTTTCGCCTTGGAGACCTTGCGGAAAACGGTCCCTGCACTGTCCGCAAGGCCCTAGAGACCTACCCGTGGTTCTGGAGCAACAACCTACCTCCGCCAGGCATACGCTGGTATCACAATTCTACAGAGCTGCAACCAACACGTTCGTTTCATGACGCTCTAGTCTACCTTGTCGGAAAAAAGGTGGTAGCAGTCATCCAGGCGCTGCAATGTGAGTGCACCTCAACCCGCACGAGGGCCAAGATGATCAAGGACGGGTGGTTCAACCGCGACGACGTCCCGACCAACATGGAGGGTACGGCGATGAGCGGCCTCGCGATGGCAGAGGCCGAACAGCAGGATCTCAAGCTCAAGCCCAAGGATTGGTACCGGCATTCCAAGGCCCCCGAGAGGGGGGCAGTAGGGTACCAACAGGCGCAGATGAGGGAGAGTGCAGAGAATGAGTGTCGTTGTTGGAAGGTATTCCGAAGTAGCAGGTGTTCCCGTCGGTGTAGTCACAGATGTTCCCAAATTGACCACCCCAAACGCTCAACGCGTGTCCAGTGATTCCAAGTAGCTTGTCAATAGAATCTTTCCCGCTCTTTGTGATTTCGTCACCCTAATGTTGCCTCCGAAGCCCCTTTCTTGCATTACAGACAAATGCCAGCAAACGCCTCTCCGCTCTTCCAAAGTACAACGGGCGTCCCGGGAGAAGTATCGCAACGAAATCAGTCAAAGATAAAGAAAAACCTCAGCTTCCCTCCGAAACACATCAAAACCAATTAAAGTTCTAAAAGCGGTATGCTAAGATCTAGAATTAAATCGCCGTCTATATAAAGACATAAAAGGTGCCAGAACCGAAAAAAAAAGACCAATACGGACGGACACCCATCCTAATCCTACTTACACACACAGGAGTAAAATGCCAATGCATATCCATACAAGCACATCACATCTATGCCGTGCCGATTCCCAAACCCCGTGGGATAGAAACGCCTCATACCCCATAACCCGTGCGTGGCACAGGACATCATGCATACCTTCTCCTCATTCTCATCACCGCACCTCCCTCTCACCCCTAACACCGCCCATCTCCTCCAACATGACGCGATTAAAAAACTCCCACCCATCCAAATAAACATGATGACCAGCCTTAGGCACAATGACCACCTTCGCCGTACCGCGATCCCTACTCCTCTCCTCCTCGGACGCATTCGCCAAAACGCGAAGACGCTCCTGTTTGATTTTTTCCTCGGCAGCGAAACCGCCAGCGACGTCCATCCAGTCGTGTTCGCCATACATGAGAATGACGGGGACGCCGGTCTCGCGTTGTGCTTCACGGGGGGTGGTGGTCGCGGGGACGTCGTCGGCAGCTGCGGATTTAGATTTCGATTTCGATTTATGGCACAGTTTGGAGGGTGGTGGGGAGTCGCCATCAACGGTGGGGCCGTCGTGGGCTTGTATCCATTGGCGGCCTACACCCTGGATTCTCCGGATGAGAGGACTCCGCGCGAAGGCGCCCGGGGCGAGGAGGTACGAGAGTGCGTACTCAGAGCTGCCGCGTTGGCGGAAGATGGAGTACGAGTAGTCGTGTAGGGCTTGCGATTCCTCTTCGGGGAGCTGTGAGAAGCGGCGCGATGTCCAGCCGGAGACGAGACGGGGGCCTAGCGGGCCGCTCCAGCGGACGAGGGCGAAGGGCGAAACCATGTTAGCTTCCCAGAGGTACGATACCCAGCCGGGCAGTCTTCGCCGCGGTGGGTCCTTTTTGTCGGGTTTGGAGTCGGCTTGGTTGCCGGCGCCGTCTTGGGTGAATTCGTTGGCCATGGTGGAATCTTGGGGTTCGGGGAGGTCTTCGCTGACGGCGTAGGGGTCCTCGGGGATGCCGACTGGCGATGCGAGAATGAGTTTGTTGATCCTCCCGGGGTACTTTAAAGCGTATGCGGTGGCGAGGTAACCTCCGAGCGAGTGGCCGAGTAATGTGAAGCGTTCTATTCCGCGCTTGATGCGCCATTCCTCCAGCGCGTCGATGAACCAGTTCTCCGCCTCCGTGATCTTTCCTTCCCGGTCTTTCGCATGGATCTTGAAGGCTGGCCGCGTACTACGTCCCATACCCAAAAGATCTAGCGCGTAGAGTTTCCAGCCCTCCGCTCGCGACAGCGCTTCGAAGTTGCGGTAGAAGAAGCCCAGTCCAGCGCCGTACCCGTGGAGCATGACTAGCGTGTCCTCGACCTCCTCGCCAACCCTCTCAACAGAGAACTCGTTCAGCGCGCGTCCCTTGCCACTCAGCTCTACCATCTCCGAGTTCCATCGCCGCGGGCCGTAGGGATCCGTGAGGGCTGTGGTCGTCGTATGCGCTTCGCTCGTCTGCGGTGGCGCACTCAGATCGGCAGCTGAGGGTGTCGAAGATGCAGGCGCGGAGCCCGTCTTGGTGTGAGTCGGTGGAGACTGTAGATGCGGGATGTATGAAAGGACGCGGTGTTCCGTGGCCATGGGACTTGTACCCGCCCACTGTCATCTGTCAGCTCCAATGCGCCACGCGTCGCGCAAGAACCCCTACTCACCCATTGACTGAAACCCTCCTTCGCGCCCAGCGGAAACCACTTCCCAATCCCTCCTTGCTGTTGCCCCTCCTGCGCCCTCTGCGACGCAAGCGGACTCTGCTGCGTCCTCGTCTTCATATCGCCATCCTGTGTCGCCGCCATACCGCCCTGTTCTCTCCCGTCAATCCGGATCGGTGTGGACAGGCTCAGGGTCGCGTAACTAGCGGTTCCGAATCCCGCAGTGCTGTATAATGCGCGCCGTGTACTTGGATGCGCGTGAATATATCTCCGCAGCAAATGCAGCGGGGGGAGGCGTGAGGTGGACAGCTTGGGCGGTGGGTGTGGTGGAGTGCTCAGGTACACTGACCCGGAGCCGCCACCGACTATTTTATATATGGAGGGGGAATAAAACGGAGGGCGCAGTGCTGACGTATGCGAAGGCGGTTCGTGGCCAGATTGTATTTGAGATGGAGGATACGGCGGACGGCGGACTTAAGAGAGGTGGCGGATGGGCACGTCGATGACGGTCGAACATCGGACCGGGTGAGAGTCTACCCGACTATGCACGGCTTCACCCTAATGCTCAGTGTATAGGTTGGATTTCGCATGGGTGGACAGATAGTTGCTCCTATGTTGGTTGATGCGATCCTTTGATGGAAGGGGGTAGATACGGAGACGTTGAAGTAGAGTTGCTTTCGTCTGACGTTGCCCTGGTCCTCCGTACCGCACAACGCGTCATGCTACCTTCATCTACACCCCCACACCCCCTGGCGAACGACAGCCTCGAAAGCATTCGTCATACCTTCTACCAGTAATTCTGCGCTATTCCGGGACTATGTCACTACTCTACGCTATACAAGTCACATCACTAGCGTCTACCCATCACACCGCACGAAAACCCGCTAGCCAATCAGAGCGCGATCGTGAACTACACCTCAACCCTATGCACGACATCTAACAAGACGTCCTGCATCATCGCCACATCAAAGCGAACAAGCGTTCCCTAATAAGCTACCTATGCAGGAACAAAAAGCTATGTAAATTTCTGCACACGTCTGAAACTGTAGGGACAGAGCCATGGCTAAAAAAGCGTAACTACACTGTACTAAGTATACAAGCTTTAAATACTACTAACGTAGTAGCGAACAGTCTTTTGCTCTCCTCTTTTTAATAATGCTGACAGAGATACCAAGCTCTACTCTTTTTACCAATATCGTGAGGCTCAGAATCCTAAAGTCGGTCTAGTCTCTGTGCGACATACTCGACTCCTCTGCATGACTCCTATTACTACAGTGACTCTGTAACTCTTTAACGCAAAAGTATAAATATGCCATTAACAAAGCCTCCTTTACTATCACTCCGACCCCCATTCTCCCTCTACATCTTTAATTAATCAATTCCCATTCTGTCTACGAGAAACACCTTCTAGTAAACCTACAAGACATGCTACTATCTACTAAAATAATACGAACATAGTTTACGCCTGAAGAGGCCCTAGTACGCGAATACACCGTCGTCGTTATAACAAGCCCCGTAATTTGCATATGCGTACGTTCCCTAAACCCTAATACTAAAAAGTACAGCACGATCTAACGACCCCTAGGGCAGAGAAAACAGCACTATTGCCTAAAACGCCGCGTACCTCATCACCTACGCACTCCTACGCCTTATTCTCTACTACAAGACGCAGGGATACAATATCTGCATCCTGACGTGTTAGCACTACCTATTTACTAGCGGCCACGCGATCCTACCTAAGATCCCTAAGATCCTAGACAGCAGCCCTAATTTCATCGACGTGAAGGATGTGGTTCACGTAGATGCGGTGATTCATTTAAGGACAGTTGCTGATAAACATTACTCCCTGTATTCTAAGGCCAGCAGTAGCATTCTAGAGAAGGAGTTAGAACCTAATGTGGATGTACAGAAACTTAATCGATATATGCAGAATGCATGTCTCCCTCTAAACAGCAAAGAAACCTAGATGCGGATTGACTCGGGTCTGACAAGCTATCGTCCGTACTTTGGATTTCTGGCTGAGTACGAGAAAAGAGGCGGGCGGAAGAATGTTTTAGGGATAAATGTACCTCTGGGGTATAGAGATAAGGATATTGAAAAGGGGGTTGTGGCCGTGACTGCGGCTATTGAGGGTATTGTTGATGATATAATTGGGTCAGAGAAGTCGAAGGACCAGAAGGAGCCCGGTCCTGCGGGGCCTATTACTGGTGCTACAGTCCTCTCCCCTGCGCAGATTCCTAGCCGCAAAGTTCTCAGTATATTTAGGAAGAGAATTAACAGATCTGTGCCCAGCCTAAGACAAAGTTAGCGCTAGCAGTCCGCGCAAGAGAAGAGACTGTACGTAGCTTAGTTCAGGACTAGCGTGGCCTGGCGTTTTTGGGCGTGTATCTACTACCTACTTACCCCTGGAGTTTAGTACTTTATAAGTAGTGATGGGATACAAGTTCGACTCTATAGATCCAAGCCACTTCTGTACACATATCACAGTGCCTCATCGACGTTATAGCGACGGTAGAAACTCTCGAATCCGGATCAGGCATTGATTTAGATGGATAGCCCAGGGATCAGAGGCGCAACGAGAGGACTACAGTGCCATAGTCAGAGCACAGGGCTCACAATGGGCACAGGGGTTGGAGTATTCTGAGGTCGTTGTCTCTAGGAGACCTAGCTACGAAAATAAGGCCGGAAGGGTTGCCAAGGCGCTAGTAAGGACTAGCCCGTTCCGGAGTAGTGTCTACAACATACAGTCAAGATTTGATATTAATATTAATGTAAAAAGAGTCTACGTAACTACCTAGGCGTTCTATTAAACCAACACCCACCCGACCAAAACGCTAATCGAAACGAAGCTGACTACCTACAGACCCTCACCCCTCTCCCCTGCACGGACTCCTAGCACGAATCTGCTAAAGCTCTTCCTCTAGAACCCGACAACGTTGACGCTAGTAGTCTGCCCGGGTGAGGAAACCTAGAATCCTCCCTCCCCAGACAAAGTCAAGTCATTAACATACGCCTCAATAGCGGCAGTAACAACATCGACACCAACCTTGATATTCGCCGAGGAGTCCTCCATCGGGGTATACATAAACATGCTTATCTTCCGTACACTGCAGCTGTACGCATTGAGGGAGGCGTAGTAGACGTGGTAAGGAGGATAGGTGGGTTTAACGGTATCGACGACGTCAATGTTGACATTTTTGATAGTCTATCAGAAAGCAATTCATCAGGCCATCGGTCCGACCAAGAAGACAGACGGACAGACTGGATAGAGAAAATACCAGAATTTGCCGAAAGGGGGTTCAGGGAACTTACCGGCTGCATATCTTTAGCAATCCTAACAACCCTCTTCAAATCCACACACGTCTCCAACATACGCGGCAAACGCTCCCACCCCACGCCCCCAATTCTCGTTGTCCTCTGCTGATTACAATAATCCCATTCATACTCCCTATCCTCACTATTCTCCCCAAGATCGGGCTTAATAGCCTTCTTCATCAACGTAAACCCCTGACCCGGCGAGTCCACGATCCCGAGATGCACGATGCCGTGCACAGGGACCTTTCTAGTCAGCTGTAAACCGTAAGTCCCGGGGTTCCCTCCAATGAGATGTGGGAGGTAGGTTGCGAGGTCTGCATAGGAAGAGGGTAGAGTAAACCAGGCGAGGAAGATGCGGATGTTAGGTTCGTTGATGGTATGGCGGAAGATGATGCGGGGAAGGGCTTTTGCGATGAGTTCGGCGGCGTTGGTGGGAGGGCGTTCGCCGGAGGGCTGGGAGAGAGGAGGGGGTTAGTTGGATGGGGTATATATATAGAGAGAGGGGGGGGGGGGGGGGCGTTACAATGCTTGCTGTGACAACTACGTTGAATTCCGTTGCAGAGGACGGTGAAGGGAGGGGTGTGGGTAGGGCTTGTGGTGCCGATGCCATTGGAATGGGTGATAGTATGGTGTGCAGGTTTGCTGAAAGTTGGCACGCGTGTGGAATTGGTTAATGGAAGATGTAGGTATGGGAATGAGGTTAAGGTAGTCTAGAAAGGATCCTTCGTGGACGTCATATTTATACTTTTGTTGTGGAGGAGTCACGAAAGGTGATGAGTGGGTGTGTGGAAGAATCACGGAATGGTGGTGAGTCGAGTACATAGGTCGCACAGAGAACGGACCTTGACTCATGGTACCGAGGCCCAGTTGATAGCATGGGAAGACTCCACGTCCACGGAGATCCTCCATAGATAGATGTATTTCATAGAGGATTTCGACAGGAGATAACTACTCAGTACTAGCTTTAATTGATTAATAGTGGATATGTACTGTGAAAGGTTATTACCTATAAAAAAAAGTACACGAAGATGAAAGACAGTCCGCCCTGTCTTACTAACTTTCATAAGATTAGTGTACACTATAATGGGCTAAGCCCTGGATAGTCTCAGCTGGTAAGCTTCAAACTCAGGAAAAGAGACAACCTGCTCCGAAGCCACTTAGAGTGACAAGGATCACTCTAGAGCCTCTTAGAAACTCTTTGTAGACATCCTAAACGCTCTACTCGCGCCACGCACTACTTCACTCCGTGAACTGCTCTGCATGTTCTAGAGTAACATAGGTAGATATATAGCCCCACCGGAGGGAAACCCTTTCCTCCGGCATCGGATTCACCAGTTTTAGCTCCTTACAATCAGCATAATCAAAAGTGTATAAAAATTAATATAGTAAACGCTATACTAATGACAACCTCCTTCAACAGGCGGTGATGGTGGTGGGGGAAGTTTGTGGCTAGGGAGGCGGGTTGGTGGATTAGTGAGTTTTTTTGTTATTGTTCGGCTGAGCTGATCAGAGTCGAGTTGGTTTGTAGCGCTGTAGCGCCTGCGATACGATATGGTCGTTGTGGAAATGAAATGACTATATACTGTCGAGATTTTCGTCACGCCTAAATAAAGACTTCACGTGATCGAGCATGGTCGGGAGTGATGGCGGCGTCGAAGAGTAAAGCTTCGTTGCCGCTGACAATAATGGAATATGTCGCTACTCCCAACGTAAAGGCGCCGTCGTCGAGCTAGTTGGGGTCGGCGGAGGCGAAGCGTTCACCTGTTCGTCCGTCGTAGTAGGCGAAGATTCCGGGTTGGGGCGAGATGGTAGAGTGATGCTGTGGGATACATTCGGGATGCGGGGGTACGTATACACTGCTAATTAGATGGAAGAATCACGTAGTTTTCTCGTACGGGAAGATGGTTGGATTTGAGTATGTACATGACGAGGTGCTGGAACGCTGTGTGAAGGTGCTCTGTCGTCTTCAAATTCTCAGTTTGTGTGCGCGCGTGCACGTTTAGAACTTTAGACGAGGACGTGGACGGCATGGTGGCGAATCTCGTGGACGAGTAACATGGGGGCTTCGTGAGGATCATGTTCGGTAGTCGTGTTTGAGTGGTCTGACGTGCGAAGAGACGGTGTAGACGAGAAGGATTCTTGGCCGAGATGGGTGTAGTCCTGGGGTGATGTGGGGTGCGTTGTGTTGTCACGGGCATCCCTGCCTTTCACCGTATCTTCCTAAGCGAGCAATACATCATACACCACTTCCGCACTACGCTGGTGGGTATTAATTTGAGAGGTCTGTGTCCCGTCTACGACAGGATTTCTCCCTCTTACTTGAACTTACCATCAGGTGGTCGGCCGTCTTTCGCACCGCTCTCTACTGTTATCCTTTATTTATACTGTTGTGCTACAAAGTACGGCCGTTGTGCTATAAACACCCGAGCCGTCTAGATCCTCTCCTAGCGCAACGCCTTCACATGTCCGCACCGCGCCGGTAGTCACGCAGGACTCGTCCTCCTCGCCTTCACGCGCAATGGCGGCCTCGTCGCTCGACCAGATGGTGAAAGGCGCACCGCCGCCCAACTCGGCGCTCAATGCCTTTGGTAGCCCCCACGCCTCGCTCAAACCGCCGCATCCGCCTTCCGACCCCATCGCCCTGCTCCCGAGCTCGCCCCCGCAGATATATCTGAACCTCCTCATCCTCGAGGCGAGTCTGCGCAGCCAGTACCTCACGCTGCGCGCACGGCGGCGCCAGAACACGTTTGTGCTGACGCTGCTCGCCATGTGGATCCTGTTCTTCTTCTACCTCATGTGGCTGCGGCCGCGCGAGGACGGAAAGGGCATAGGCGGATCGAAGTACTGGGTCGTCGATGTGACGCAGAAAGTGTGCTTCATCACGGGCGTCGTCACGGCGCTACTGTTCTGGGCGACCGGACAGTGGGAGCGCGGGGTGCGCTGGCCGCGACGCTGGATCGGCGTTGCGAACCGCGGACTGCGCGGCATGAACGCGAAAATTGTTGTCATCAGGGGCCCGTGGTGGCGCGAACTCACGGGCTGGATGGCTTTTGTGCTGCCGTTTAGTGGCGGGCTGTGGGGTGGGGAGACAGGAGGGAGCAGCTACCACTACATCAACCTCAGCCAGGAAAAGAAGAACGACCTCGGGGACGGCCGGCCGAGGCACAGAATCACAGAAGACGGCAAGGAGTATGCAGAGGAAGATATCGCCATGGGCGGGGATTTGATCAAGCTGCTGCTGCTGCCCAAGCCCTTCACGCCCGATTTCCGAGAGGGATGGGAGATCTACCGCACAGAATACTGGGAGAAGGAGAACGAGCGCAGGGCCGAGCTGCGGAAACGCGTCCGCGCAAGACGTAGGGAGATTGCGCGGGAAGAGGGCGGCATGCTGTGGTGGACGGGCTGGAGGGGATGGAAGCGGGCGCGAGGCATTGGCGGCAAGTCCAGCGACGTGGAGAAGACCGGACACCACCACCACCACCACCTCTCTCCCTCTGCTTCATTACGGGACAGGAAAAGACGGCCAAGCAGTATACGAGGACGCGAAGGGTCCACGCACTCCCGGAGCTCGTCGAGAAGCGTGACACCGACGCCCGATATCGACGACCGCCTCCGACCGATGGACAACCGGGAAAGGAGATGGAGCAACAGCACCACGGGCAGCACAGCGACGCGCTCGGATTCGCGCCGCAAGAAGACGTCGCCCGCTCTTCAATCCGGCACAGCGCAGATGGCGCGACAACCCTCATCTCGACTTTCCGGCTCGCGCCCGACTACACCGAATGACAGCATGCCGTGGCAAAGCAAACGCGCGAGCACACTCAGCAACGCGGAAAGCTATTCAGACTACGACGGCGAGACCAGCGGGTATGACGGCTCGAGCTCGAGGAACGTGAGTGGGAGCATGCCTCCACCGCGAACCCCGCGACCGTCAGGAAAGCGGCGGCAGAGCAGTGAGAAGAACAGTTTCTCCAATGCGCCGAATGCGCCGAGTGCTTGAGAGGGGTCTGGACGCCGCTTTTTCTTTTCCATCGTTACCTTTTTCCTTTGGGCTTGATTTAGGATTTTGTTTTATACCTCATGTTTTTTTTTTGCATTGCATTGCTTTGGGATCTTGCATTGCGTGTAGCACGACTCATTCACCATCCATGCCACCTACAATAGTGCCATCACGTACCAGGTGCATTAAATCAACCTCTACTCCAAACCCTCCCCTCCGCGTGCTCGCAACCGTGACTTTTACATAGTCATGTGACTATCCGTCTTCCTTTCCACATGCACTCTTGAAGCCATTACTCTTGCCCGCTATCATAAAGTCCCGCAAACATACCGTGCTCCTTATAGAAGGAGGTTCACCGTCTGATAAGCCAAGCGACGCTAACCCTCATCAGGCATCTGCATATGCGAGGTACCACAGTTCCCAGTCCTCGGATCGGATTGTTGACGTAGGGATGGATATGGGCGTTTACGGTTAATCGTACAAGTACAAAAGAGGGAGCTCTCCGGCAGCGGCCTTGTCGACGTTGCACGGTACTCGCTCCGCGGGTCAATTGCGTCGCCACGGTCATCGACAAGGTATTTGAGGGGAACATCGACGTGAAGCCTCTCCGCAAGAGATATCGTGAGAAGACGAGCAACACGCGCAACATGTTCTCGACCACTTGTTTGGTCGCTTTGGTCTGCGCGCTGTTCAGCCCTACCACCGCAGCTCCGGCCCCACGACCCGCACGCGTACGCCCTCGCGCGGCTGTAGACCCGTTCGCGATCCTCGACGAGCAGAAATGGGTCAATCCCGACAACATGACCTGGGACGACTTCGTTGCGCCGCCAGGAACTACGTGGAGCGATCCATCTCGCCAAGGAAAGTCACGTAACTTTAACATTGCTATGGTGACGGCAAGTATCCCATATACCCAGAAACATCTGATAACCTTTCCTGACTTGCGCCCAGGTCGACTACCCAGACTCTCCCTTCGTGATCACGTTACCCGCCCAGAGCGATGTCTTCGGCAACCCCTCACCCCTCGCTTCAGGCCTGAACCGCGAAGATGTCCCCAAGTTCTACTACGATTTGCTCAACACGCCGAATGAGCTGAATCAGGGACACACGCTGCACGAGTACTGGATGGGCGATTCCTTTGGCAAATACGGTGTCAATCTGACCGTTTTCGGTCCCTACCGTATGCCGAGCAACACGTACCAGTACGGTGTCGACGACGAGGAGGGCGGCTTCAACGAAGACGCATGCCCAGCAGGACCACCATGCTCGGTGGACTTGAGGACCGATGCATTTACAGCATGGCGCGCAGACGTTGGCAACGACACAGCAGACGCATTCGAATTAGCCTTCATCCTCTCCGCCGGCCAAGACGAGTCCTCAACCTGGCAAGAATTCGGCGAGATGAAATTCGCCTCACCCGAAGACGTTCCTGCCGAATTCGGTCCACCAGCCAACAGCTCACTGCCCAACTGGGCACACACACGCTACGTGAACTGGACCTCCTGGGCCGCCGCATCAACCATCTGGCCCAACGCCGGCGGCGGCTCGTCGACACAGGGAGAATCGTCAGGCATGTCGACCTTCGCCCACGAGCTGAGCCATCTCCTCGGCATCGGCGACAACTACAATAATCCATACAGCGACCCCCCTCGCCGCGCCTACGTCGGCCCCTTCTCCATGCTAGACCGGGGCTCCTTCAATGGACCCGGCGGCCCACATACGCGGTGGCAGATCCCCCCCGTACAAGGCGGATCCATGGGATCTCTGCACACGATGCGCGACAAGCACCAAATCGGGCTCATCGACAGCACGCCGATTCTCCAAATCTCACGAACCGGGCTCGCAACATCAGGACCGGTAATCGCCGCCATCACAGCGCGCAGCGTCGACCCTACATCCACGACGACCGGGCTCATGGGCTTCAACATCACGCTCGACAACGGCGGAGACCTCTCGCCGTACTGCAACATGTCGGACTCTGCGCTCTGCGACGCCGGCGCCTACGACAACTACAACGTCGAAATCGTAGACCGCATGGGCGCCGACTCTTTCTGCCCGGACTCCGGCGTCATGATAAGTAAAACGACGAATAGCGATGCTCGCCAACCGTTCCAATGGCTCGTCGATGCGAGCCCGGAGGATGCGCGGGTCGTGGATTTTTACTTCCCGAATGGGACGGCGAGGTATTGGAGTGTGGGCGATTATCGACAGCTTGTTGATGCGTTGTTTCATGCTGGGACGCGGTCGGGAAGTCAGTATGAGTATGTTGATGAGGCGAATGCGGTGCATTTTTACGTTTTGGATGTCGTGAGGGATGATGATGTGGGTGTGTTGTCGTATACCGTCGGTGTAGCGAGTACGAGCACCAACACTACGGCGCATTCCTACGGCGTCGAGGTTTCCGAGGGAATCGTAGAGTCTTCCTTCATTCCTTCCAACGGATCCGCTTTCGCTACGTTTTGTACCTTCGTCCTCGCGAACACGGGGGAGCTGGCGAATGTCTCCATTACGACGCACCCCCAAGATCTCTCGGATTACCTAGGCTCGGATATTTATAGATTGAGTGCTAGTGTTGAGGGCGTGGGCTGGAAGGTCGAGCTCCCGAATGCCCTTGCGCACGCGAAGTTTGGCGAGAGGACGGAGGTGCGGGTTGCTGTGGGTAGAGTGGAGGAGGAGGGGTATGGGTATGGAGGAGGTGGTGGGGAGGCTGTGGTTACGTTGACGGCGGAGAGTGTCGGGGGTGTGGGGGTTAAGGGGAGTGCGGTTTGTAGGGTTAGTGTGTGAGGGGGGTGGATGGGGTGAGAAGTGATGGTTTGTGTTGTTTGTGGTGTGGGATGGTGGGGTTAGGGGGGGTTGGTATGTCGCTGTAGTGAATGAATACGGAATTTATTTTATTCGCATGTTAAGCGGAGTATGAAGGGAAGCTGTGATCATTGGAACCAACTTCGGAAGTTCTGAGAGGGTCAGGTTAGAAGAAAAAGACCAAAAGAGACGCCAAAGGTGGTTTCCATCGCACAGATTCTACACAGTAAAGACCAAAAGGGGCCAGGGGCGGCCCAACAGAGGAATCAATTCAATAATAAAATGCCCTTTATCAAAGCAAAAACGCAATAGATGTAGGTAAATCCACCAGTACCTGCTTATGTAATCACACATACCCACCCAGTCCCGTGACCAGAACCACCAAGATCCTGCAATGCATCTGACATGTCCTCATCCCCCCCTCCTCAACCCCACCATCCACTCCCCTCCAATCCCTACAGTGCACCACCCACACACCCCGCTCCTACAAACTCCGCACTCTATACTCCAACCCCCCAGTCTCCCGATTCATCTACGAAGCATTAGTTTCCGCTCCCTCCCTCTATCCTCTACCCTCTATATATGTATACATGTGTATACAGGCAGGCATGTAGATAGACAGGTAGTTAAGTAGGCACGTAAGCAACATCATCCATCATACCTTCAAAACCGGCCTCACGAAATTCCTCGGCAACGCAGTCCCCTCCCCCCGCCGCAGAGAACCCTCCAAAGGCCAAGAAGTCCCGAAAACCGCATCCCCTCCACTGCCCCTACTGCTCTGTCGCGCGAGACTCAGACTCGATGCTGTGCGGGAGGTGGCGCTGGAATTTATTGGGGGAATGTGTGCGGGGAGGGGGCGAGGGGGTGGGGGGTTTGTTGTTGTTCTTTGCGATGGTGTTGTTGGCGGTGATGTGTCTTCGAAAATTGTCACGCCGGAGTTGGGTTCGGATCGAGAAGAGGACGGTCTCGAAGACGATGATGATGATGACGGGAAAGTCGTACTCCCACTACCATCCCCCTTCACAACTAACAAATCAAACCGACTCTCGCTAACGTAATCGGCTCGTTTGCGGGAGAGGACACTACAGCTCCGATCCCGACCATAGCAGCATAGTCCCCAGATACATATTGTAGTGATGATGATGGTGGGGACGAGGAGGCAGAAGATGAGGAGGAGGATGTCTTTGGTGTGGAGGGTGATGTGGAATTTGGGGCTGCCGGTGTCGCGGCGATGGAGGAGGGGGAGAGAGGAGAGAATTGCGGTGGTGGGGGGGAGGGGAGGCATGGTTTGTGAGGGTTTAAAGGGTGCGCTGGGGATGGGGGTAGGGAGGGTGAGGGAGTTGGGTGGTGTGGAATAGTGATGTCGTTTTGGGGTAGTGTGTGTAGTGATGTGTTGTGGTGGGAAAGAAAGACGGTGTTGTAAAAGGCGAAAATGGCGTAAGTGATGAAAGGAATCGTATAGAAGAAAGAAGATCGCGAGACAAAGTGAACGAGAGACTGAAGTGAACAATGCCGCGGAAACACAAAGAATGAAGAACCTGTGAAGAGCACCGTGCCTCAATAGAGTGACCATCTTGCAACGGTGAAGTCCTGCAAGGCGGTGATTACTAGTCTTGCATTGTTCGAGAAATAGACCCGTGGTATGTTTCAGGTAGTGGACAATAATACCTTAATTTCTACATTGTAGTACAAGTGGGGTCCTGTAGAAAGGCTGAGACATTATTTGCGGCTTGGCGGGGCTGATGTAATGTTTGTCAGGCTGAAGGCCTCCAAAACGGCGAGTGAAATGGGCGACCACTTCATCATCGTATTGTGGTCTATTACAAGTCTGTTAGCGGGCTGCCCTACACAAGAAGATATCAGAAAGATACTAACCGCCATGTTTTGCGATGAGCTTGCTGATACTTCGTGAGCCATCCTTCCATATCTCCTGTCGACCCGCCTCTCCCAAATCAATGGTCTTCAACTCCGGCTCCTCACCATTCGTTGCAGCTTTCAACGTCAATGCGAAAAGCTCTTCGGTCATGTTCCAAGGCAACGTCCCGTCATCTTGTGCGTGCACCAGCGTCAACGTCATTTTATCGCCCTGTTTCGCAAGCTCTACAAGTCTCTGGTCCGTTCCCCAAGTATCTCTCATGCGCCGACTAAACCACGCCTGCAACGATGAAATCATTTTAATAGGCGCCAGAACGGGCATCACATTGGCAATCGAGTAGGCGGAGAATGCGCACCCGGCATTCGTGAATGCGGCGCAGAGAATCAGGCCCCCAAACTGAATCGGTGTAGCGGTGTTCGCGTAGCGATACGTGACGCCCGTTGCGATTGCAGTCCCTAGTGAATGGCCTAACAACACCAGGCGGTCCGGAGAAATCCCAGCTATATGCAGTGCCCAGTCGACTGCCGCTTCCGCATCGTTGAGAACGCCGGCTTCCGAGGGCGAGCCTGTGGACTTGCCGAACCCGCGGTAGTCGAAGGCGAGGACAAAGATTTTAGAGGAAGCGCCCGCCGAGTACATGCGGTACTCTTCTGTTCGACGCTCCTGTGCGATGGTACCGGTATTGCCGTGGAAGTAGATGAGTAAACGAGCTTCCGGGTCGTCCCTCAATAGTTTAAAAGCGACCTTCTCTTCAATATCCCCTTGCCCAGGCTTTTCCTCAACAAAATCTGTCGCATTCGCAGCATAAACACCCAATGGTGCGATGAGCCAAGCAAACAACCTCTCACCATCCTTCGTCGGGATCCGGAACGGAGTAACCTGATTCTCTACCATTCATCAACGACCATCTCTTCCGGGGGGTCACGGCATCAACGTACTCAGAAACCCGGCTCTTTCCGGCTCATCGAGCCACTTTCCGGGCCACAGTGTTATCCAATGCAGATACAGCATCCTAACATGACGGTCAGCTGCAGCCTGTGGTGACTGCGGCAGGGTCCTGGACCTACTGTTTCTGCACCCATGGGACACAGCAGAGCAGCATGGCAGGAAGCCATACTCCACTGCCGAAGCATAGGGGGATTATTATCTTGTTGTAGAGCGAGGACATGGTTGGCGATGATGTCTTTGTCGGCATTCACGCGGGCTGCGGAAAACCTCGGGTTTCTTGGGACGCTAAGCCCGGTTAGGTTAGTGTAGCCGTTCCGCTCATCGTCGGATTTACAAAGTACAACGTCCAAGTCATAACGCTGTTCTTGTCTCCCGGATCTCCCTGAGGCTGCTCGATATGGAGTGAAGGGTATTGTTGTAGGGAATAGCAGATGTCAACTTGTAGCATGGGTAATTGCTTCTCAATTACCTTAGCCATTTCACCCACACTTGTCACCCCCATGCGCCCCTTGAAAGTGCTGTCGGAGATGTCCCTCCCTTGACCGACTGGCCGTAGCCTTAATCGCCTATGGTCTGGTTTCATTCCTAGTCACGGAGGCGCGAGATGGTATCGTGTTATGGCGCACGAATCACACCTTCCCCGCGATGCCTTCCAACGTATCTCGTACGTATAAAGCCGCGTGATTCTCCCGACCTTCAAGGGAAACGCCACTCTCGAAATCAGCATCTACACCCTATATTTCTCGCGCACAATGTCTTCCCAGGTTTATGACGGCTCATGCCACTGTGGCATTGTCCAATACAAGATCCGTCTCACGCTCCCACCAGAAATCGATGCCGACCTGCACGAGGGGGTGACCCTCATCTCTAAGTGCAACTGCTCTACCTGTCTCAAGGTCTCGATATATCCCCACCCTGAGGATTGTATATCGATACTCACAGTCCATAGCTGAACATGTTCCACACGCGCCCTGGCGAGCCTGCAACAGACTTCATCGTCACCTCCTCATTCAACATTTCAGACCTAGGCATATGCAACGCCTTCCGTGGTAACAGCAGCTGGTATTTCTGGAAAAGGTGCGGCGTGCAATGTTTCAACGTCTGCGGAGTCTGGGTGCAAGAACCGCTAGACATCAACAAATGGGTTGGTAAAGAAGGGAATGGGACGGATGTACAGTTGGTGTGGAGGACAGTGCCATACTCTAATTTGGGCTTTGAACCGGAGCATTTTGTGAGCGCGAATGCTGTCACTATCGAAGGGGTGGATCTGCTTGAGTGGCATGAGAAGGAGTGGATTTTATACTGTGAGAATCGGTTCCTTGAGGAAGGGACTTCGATACCCGAGGCACGGTATAGGCGGCCTCATCCTGGAGGCTGCTACTAAATGCGCGGGGTTACATAGTCTATATGTGCGGACGCTAGTATTACATGAGGGGCATTATTTTATCACTACAGTCGGTTTTTTTTAAGGATACAGATTTCATTGCGAGCATTTCAAGTACACAAATATGTGAACAAAATAAGAATAACTCCAGAAACTCCAGTCATTTCACCGCCTCCGCGTCGCACTTATCTAACACTCTAGCCTTAACTTCGGCGCGAATTCCACCAGAACTTTCCCTCCGTCTTCTCTTCCTTGGGGTTCGGCGCATACCTTGAAGCCTCATACCGTTCCCGAGCCAGGTCGGCAGCAGTAGGCTTCCTTGTGACTAAAGGAAGAGGAGGCGTAGCCTCCTGCTGTGGAGAATAGCACCGCATGTGGGGGCTAAGGACCTGCGGGTTGTACATGTAAGGATTGACAGCCGAAAGGTCTGGCAAACTGTCATTGCCCTTCTCCACCGCGTACGCATTCCCATAGCCACCTGTAGCAGCATACGGATTCCGGAGGTCAGGACGCGTAGACGTACCGGATTCGTGGAGATTTACATCCACGAACGGCTCACCAGGGTCTTTCAAAGCTCCCAAAGGATGGGTTCCGAGGTCGGCACTACCTGATTCAAGATCAGGCTTTTTCGCCTTGCCCTTCGGCGCCCACCACGAAGTTCCGGAGCGAGACTGGCTATCAAAGCCAGAATCGCCAGCATATACTCCGCTTCGACCTTCTAAATGGTCGAGCGCAGTCTTCCTATTCTTATCAACCTCAGGATCATCGGAAAGATTCATCGTCGGATTTGCGTGGACAGTAGATGTGCGAAGTATCGTCTTCTCCCCCTCATGATCGCTTTTGAGCAAAGACTCAAGGTCGACCACAATATCACCGTCTTGCCTTACAAAAGGAAAATCGCCGCCAGTGGGTTTAGCGACAATGGGATCTCCGTTCTGGAGAAACTTGATGCGTTGGTCTCGTACTTTACAACCGGGACAATACCCCTTGTAGAATTTCCAGATCAAGACGATCAGGCTGCCGACGGAGAAGATGCCGAAGAGGGCGAAGGTTGAGAAGATGAGGAGGAGGATTGCATCGCTGGTTTGTTGGGAACGCAGAGGTGCATTCATCGGCGATGTTGGGGTTGTGGTGGGGAGGGAAACGGCCGGGGTGCTGGTCACGATCGGGGTGATGCTCGTGAAGATAGTCGAGAATGTCGTTCCGGAATGCGCACTACTAAGTGTAGTGGATTGCGATGGTTGGCTCGTTGGTTTAGTCAGAGCCGCTGTTGACGATGACCCTCTAGACACCGTAGTAGTGCCCGTAGGAGGGTTAACAAACGTTGTGTCAGTGACGGTGAGGAAGACTATAGACATGGCGGATTCCCTTCTCCAATGCTATATTTTAAGAGTGTTGGGAAGGGTTGAAGTGTTAAGAAATAAGCCCCAGTGTTGAGTGTGTTGTTTTGAGCAGAGATCTAGAGAGATAGTCGTGAATTATATGTAGGGTTGAGGTTTAACATCGCACTGTGGGGACGGAGCGGACTGGCGAGTTGAGTTTCACAATGCGAAGGGTAGCACGTTAAGAGCAGTGAACCTCTCACGTTGTAAACGATTGTTGATGTACAATGTTTTTCGAACCAAAGTCTGGCGTCGTGTGTTGGTTTTCATTTCCGTATTTGCGATAACGCGAGCGCCATATTTCCAGCCCAATGAATGGACTCCAACACGTGAACGAAAGTAAACAACTTTTTCTAAGCAAATAATACAATCTTCAAAAAGGCAGGACGGACTATATTTCATCTTTGTGTACTTTTCCCTCACAAGCAACACTTCCATATCAGCAATAATTAACTCATCAGGGAGGATTACTCATTCTCCCTCAATCAAACACTCCAATCAGTTATCCCCTTAGAGGGACCCATTCAAATCCATCATGGCAGCTCGAAAGTGGCTGAGTAGATGGAGCCAAAGGCGGGAACACAGAACCATTCCGAGTAAGGTGATGCATTCTCTCGCCCACTGCGGGGGCCGCTGAACTAGGGTAATTACCCGTAATATTGTGCTTTGCAAAGTCTTGCATATCTCCAGGTGTCCTAGACACGCGCCACCAGGACGACTTAGGAACTGGTTTTCGAGGGATCGTCACACGACGGAGAGGGGTTGCCTCACCCACTGGGGTGGTATCTGACCCAGAATCCAGTCGTTCGGCTTCTCCAGATTCCGCGTCGACGCTATCTTCTGCATATGGGTCTGGACCCCGTTCTAGGTCCACAATGTCAAGTTCTTCGCGGACTGCCTTTGACTTTGACGCATATCCGTTGTACGCTTTAGCGTCGCGGAGTGCTCGCAGACGCTTTCGCTCTTCATGGATTGTGTTGATTTGTTTATCTACCTTCCTACCCTTCCGTTGAATCTTGATCCACCATAGCATGGCATATACAATGGCAGATGTAACGATGACGAGACAGACTATGGAGATACCCAAAGCGGTCAACGCAATGGATCGTATGGCCTTGAAATCATTAGTGTTTACAGTGGACATAATTTAGTGACTGTAGTAAGGTCTATACAACGAGAGTTGTGGTCCGGCGTTGCTGTTTTAAGTGTTGTAGAGCGTTTGAAGACCATGAGGATGGGAGTAAATCGTCGCTATTTAAACATTTCGTGCCATAGGAAGGGATATTGTAGGCTTCTGATTTATTAGCTTACAATGTTGGTCATGTGGAATAAGAGCGCCGAGCGTGTTTGTGACTGGAAACAATCCATGAATAGAGTTAGAGTCAGAGTCAGAGTCATGTGAGTGATACTAGAATATATATGATGTCCTTCTATATTGTAACGTGAGATAGAGCATGTATTATAAAGTATTAGAATAGTTCATTACTCAAAATGAAACGAGATATAGTCTATCTTATGCATAATAGGATAGTCAGAGCTTGAAATTCTATACAAGACCCCGCCTAGGTTCTTGACTTAGGCTCTACTGTAAGTCTTAACTTTTAGAGAGGTTTTACTAAGCGACATTCAACAGCATGTGACAAGAAGTCTAGAACAGTAGATGATAGATCGAAAATATAGTATTGGTTTCCTACGCCAATCTAGGAAAAGGCGTCAAGTAGTGCTACGGGATCCGAAAATCGGAGTACATGATTTAGTAGCATTATGAGGACAGATAACGCCAGTGTGATTTAGTCAGCCATAGTTTCCTCGCCTTGAATTCGAAGTATCACTGGAAATCTGCAATGCCAGTGTCGTGGGGACAAAAGCATGGTCGGATATTTAAGAACCCGTTCAGTGCGCTTACTCGCACAAGTCAAGCTTTGGAATGAGCTCATTATCTTCCCTCATATAAGCTAACGGAGGAGCACGTGGCATAGGCGGCAAAGGTCCAACTTCGTCATCGATCCTACCAGGAGAGACAACAGGCAGGTGAAGGGTATTGGCTGAGCGAAAGTAAGGTTCAGCAGCCATCGTAGCCGAAGATCGCCGCAAAGAGGGCGTATCTTGGAGAGGTTGAGGGTCCATAGTCCCAGATAAAGTGCGAGGGATACTAAAGGCGTTGCTTCGGGTGCGCGCAGGATGCTCGATGGTTGGTGAGTTGACACTACCTTGGTTTCCGGCATTCATCTCAAGATCTTCGCTATCAGTCTTAGGTCGAATTCGACCGAAACAACCACAGTACCAGAGGTATAGATAGATGATATTTAGTAAAATGATTACTGTCAACACAATGATGACGATAGCTGCTGTATCTTTGCTAGTCATTTTGGGAACTTGTGGTGTTCTCTATCAGTGTATGATTTGGGATATGTGAAAGCAAGAGAGGATATTTACGGTTAAATACTAGACTTCGCGTTTTGCTGTTCAAAAGCTAGACAATTCACTTCTTCTCAGGTGACTGTTCATGCACAATGTAGCTTTGAAAGCCTCTCTGTAATTTGCAAACGAAGAAATGATTCCATCACGCATAGCAATCTAGTCACGGCACAAAGGTCACATGGGTTACAAAAATATTGGTTGTCATGAGACTTAGGTCAATGATATATATTGATGTCAATTCAAATGATTAGACAACACTGTCTATTTGTCTATAGGGAAACTCAAATTCGAAAAGCGCTAGATCATACCTTAGGCATTGAGCTTAACGTTTTGAAAGGATTCATCTTCCTCATCATCCTCGCCAATAATAAAGATGTCATCGGCAGTCGAGGTGGGCAAATGATTCCCATTCTCATCCACATAGACTCCTGAAAAGCCAGAAAAGCTATGGGTGGAACGAGATGAGAGAGACGCCTCAGCTGCTTGCTCGCCAACATCAGTAGGACGATGCATTGTGATGTTCGAGACTGAGGGAATCGTACTGATTGGCATCACGCTTGCCTGCCCGATAGAAGCCCGAACAGACCCATCCGGCACACCGTCCAGGATAGAGTCGCGAAGGACCACGCTATCAGTCTCGACCGTCGAAGAACCAACATATGTGTCAGAGGTTGATTCAGTCTTGCGTGCAGATTGGGGAACCGGAACAGTCCTAAATTGGGTGGCATATACCACTGGGACCGGACGGGGAGGCAAGTTCATATCCGAACCAAGATCGGGGCCCCGAATCCCCATCTCTGGGTCTTCTGGCTTCTGGGGAGCTATATAAGGAGAGCGTCGAAGTTGATACCCAGGGCGGGCAGTGTTGAGCCACTGTTGGTGGCGTTTGATCCGCTTCCATCGCTGAACTTTCCGCGCTCTATGCCGATAAAATAGAGATCCAATGGAGATACATATGACAACAGTTGCCGTCACAGCCAGTGCTATGATGAGGTTCTTCATAGTGTTTTTGTCAAGAGTGTTAAAGGCTCGCTTGTTGATCTCTTGACGAGAGTCATCAACGGGAAGGTCGGTAAAGACCAACATCAAGAACAGATTTGCTTGTGAGTAGTTCGAGTAGAGTGGTGGTGATAATGGTAGGGTAACGATCCTGCGTTTCCCGGGGTTGATCTGCTGGTATGGTTTAGTTTTCGGAAAGCGATGGGGGAGTATAGATATACGTAGATGCAGAGAGCTGTTAAGGCTTGTCAAACTCTGTTCGTTGTTCTAGAAAGAAATTGTGTTCGATTGTGCCTACACAATGTATTCCAGACTTTCTATCACCATCTATTGTCAGCCATGCATAGGTGCAATTAACAATACAGACAAATGGCTCATATCAGATGGGTAAGTCTAAACCTACTTCGATAGGTCTGAGAGCTTCATAAGCTAGTGAAGTAATTGGCTATCATCGAATAGTATAAAGAGAAGGGCTGCATACAAAAGTTTTTTTCTTTTCATTAGTTTACTTTTAGATAGGTGCTCCAGAAGGGCGACAAAAAGTACAGAAAGATGAAAGGTAGTCCAGACTACCTTTCAATTTTTTTTCTCAATTTTTTTATGATAAACGAACGATGCAAGAAGTTTGATAGGAAAACAAATGGTACTTCACCTCACCTTACGAACATCTTAAGAGTAAGTGTTTCTCAAAGCTGTCTAGAGACATCCATTCCTTTAGCTTGATGATAATCCAGATCTTCTATCCAGATAAAAACCAATCTAATTCGGAACATATAACGC
Organism: Massarina eburnea CBS 473.64; assembly: GCA_010093635.1. Classification (NCBI taxonomy): domain Eukaryota; kingdom Fungi; phylum Ascomycota; class Dothideomycetes; order Pleosporales; family Massarinaceae; genus Massarina; species Massarina eburnea. The sequence goes on from MU006806.1 coordinate 257,851, forward strand.
GAATAGTCAAATCGATCCCTTATTTAAGATGACGAAGCGTGTGGCTGAGCCGTTCGTTCAGGAGGAGCAAAGCACTCCTCTATACGTCGCTGACGCTCCTCCTCGGCCTCATTGACACGGTCCTCGACCTTCTTTACCTTTAGCGCATAGTAGACTAAACCGACCACGACCGCAACAAAAGTAATACTAAGGACGATGCCGACAATAGCGACCCCGCTTATCACAGGCTTATCCTTAGGTGTATCGTCAATGTGATTAGTAGAGGAAGTTGTGACGTTGGAGGTGGGATACGGAAGAGGAGACATTATTTTTTTGTCCAGCAAAAAAATGCAGTAGAATCCTTGGTGGGGTTGGAAGACTGATGTGGTTACCTTTGAAAGCTTTTTGGTGCTGCTCTTGGTTGCTCTGCTCTGAATGTGTGTATCTGATTTCTGGAGATTCGGATTATTGTTATATACGTGTTGTAAATAGCTTTATTGTACTACAACAATGGACAACGCATTGCTGACGTACTTTGTTAGCGTACTATGTTAACAAATTGTTCGAACTACTGGTTTGGGGGTAGTGGGATTGATTTGCTTGGTACTAGAGGATAACGAATATAGACACTGTGCACCAACACAAGACCTTCATCTGCTGGCTTACTATAGAATCCGAGCAAGAAATCCTGGAGCGCGCTAGGTCAAAAGTAACAGAATGTTACACCGAATTCGCCTCTAGATGTCATTTAATTAGTACACGTGACGTTCAAGGCATAGGTGTGCTCTACTTGGAGATTGCGGCATGTGCTAGGGATGATGTATCTCTTTAATGTAAATGCAAACACGAAGAAAGTTTGTAGCCGGTCGACAATATTGTTTTTCCTTGGTTAGAGAGGCTAAGAAACGAGGAGCAATACGGTACGTTCAAACGGAAAGACCTCAATACATATGCCCGTTGACAAAGAGTTGAATATATGAATGATTAGGAGCCCATTGGGTCGCCCATGAATGTATTTGGCCTAGATAGAAATTTCGTCACGTGAAGCATAGGGAGTTCGACGTTGTGTACGATGCCACGTGACCCCCCCAAGGGGCCAAAGTGGGATTAAAGTAACTGAAATCAGGAAAACTAACTTGAGGAAGGCGACAAGATCATGTACAATTTCTATGCGTGGTAGTGTTAGCAAGACGGCGATCGCCTTGGAAGGCGGTCAGGATTTACCCAGACATGGCACTTTACCGGTGTAACTACATGTTAATGCTTACAAGTAGGCCTCCCACGACATGCGGTTCTTCCCTCCAAGATATCGCGACTCTTCAGCATACCTCATATGTTACCTTCTTAGCTGACGTTCACGTCTGCGGAGCTCCCAAATGGGCGATGGCGTAACAGCTGAGCTTCGCACGCAGTGTTGCTCCCTCTACGACTACCTTGCCTTGAACATTCGCAACTCCGACTGGACCAACGGTGCCATCCTCGATGCTATTCTCGATGATGATTGTTACATCTATTTTGGATATTCCGCTCAAGGGATCACAAGGAGATCTAAAAATATCCCGACGTATCAAGACCTTAAAGAATTCTCAACGTATGGCTTTGCTGGCTGCTCGTTCCAGTGACAAGTGATGGACTGCGCTTCTTCGGATCCAGATTTCCGAGACCCGGGCTCCTTTTCCTTCAAACTGTTTTTCGATGTGACGGTTTTTCCTATGGGGGGAAAACGAGTCATCACATTGGATCTGTTCATGCTACACAGTGAGTGAAGAAAATCTATCATCTCCAAAGTTCTAAGACTCAGCAGGTACTCCACAGCTACTCAGGATACGGAAGGGCTCGATTATACCGGCTGGTACAGAGTTGGGACTGTCTTTACCTCGCATTCGCTTCTGGCTATAGCCGCCTGTGAGCGGCTACATCCGACATGCAACCAACCTACGGCCTTCGTGCCCCCTCGACCTTTGGATCTAGGTTGCCCAAATCAGTATACTGCTCGGATTACTTGTCAATAGTATGAGAAAGAGAAGGCAAATGTTCGCCACGCGTGCCTGAGTCACTGCTGGGGAGGAACGCGCACTAAATACCTCACTTTGAAAGCAAAATAAGAGTCAAACAAGATATGCATCCCAGTCACTGATCTCTTGGAGACGTTTCAAGACGCCATCATGACGTACAGAGTTCTCGGCATACGATATCTATGGATCGATAGCCTTTGTATCCTGCAGGATGACCCTGTTGATTGGCAGGCACACGTGACTATAATGGACGCTATATACGAGCACGCACACATTACTTTCGCTGCAAGAGCTAGCGAGGATGGCAATATCGGATTGTTCAAGTCACAAATTCCTAAAAGCCACGTCGATGCGCAGCCCATTACCTTGAAGCTCGGCGCAAACCAATCACGCGATATCTATGTTATGTTCAACATCGCCTAAAGCATCCTGATACTTGAGTTTCGAATCACAAGGAAATGTTCCCGCTCATGGATCACGGCTAAACCTTTCAGGAATGGATACTTCCGAAAAGGCGGTTGTGCTTTGGAAACCACGAGATATTGTGGAAGTGTCGCGACGATGTTGCGTGTTTACTATGCTAGGTTGGGAAAGGGCCGTTCAATCCAAGACCTTCTACTGCATGTCCTGCTTTTCTCGATGCTCCTCCGTTGACTTTAGCTTTTCGGGTGACATATCGACGCGTCGAAATTCCATCAATGTGGCGCCGATGGGTCAGTGCTTATTCGAAGAGTAGATTACCAGCAATGCGTGACTTATATGGCCGGTCTCTGAACAGGGTCTCTCACCCACGACTTATCCTGGAGAACGTCATGCCTTAACGCCCCACTAGGCCGATCTCAACAGCTTCCGTCCTGGACGTAGGCGGGCGGTACAGATAATTCATATATATACTGGAATGATTTGAAAGACAGAGGAAGCTGCTATGTTGAATTCGAGATCCCACCTTTCTCTTCCCTGGGTCAAGACTACGCAATGGGCTTTAAAAGGGGCTTCCGAATTAATGAACATCTTCAGTCCATATTCGTAGACGTTCGAGACTCAATTCATCGCCGAAATAAACCCCACGATGCACGACGTCCGCCCACTCCTAAACAAAAGTCAGCAACCGCAAGGTAAACTATTCCCAGAATACAGATTTTGGAGCACGGAGGAAGACTTGCACAATGTATTTCAAGAGATTGCATTTTTTGTCATAGGAGCAAGTACTCGGACAGCTTTGCACGGACTTGAAAATTCCGTAGCTAGGGGCACAATTCTGCGTCGATGTAGTGAGTCAAGAAGTAATGAGTAGGACTGTGCTGAATATGCGAGGATAGGATAGCTCATATTTTCTATAGGACGCCAAAAAAGAATTGAAGCAGCCAGAAGGCGAGAAGACCACGTTCACGACTATCTGAATACTTTCCATAAACACACGAAGTTGATTAACATGCATATTACTCCAAAAGATGAAAGATACGGGCTACGATGACGGTATTCCGATTTCCCTTTATTTTCATCTAGATTTCAGTGAAATCAACAACAACGAGATTATAAGCGCCGACAGAGGGGGGTAGAGGGTAGGGCTCAGATAAACAACCCCCCCCCCCTAAACACACCCACTCTTCCCTCAACCCACAGCACCCAAAACAACACCACCACCCCTACCCACATGAGCGCTATGCCTCGCCCTAGCAAGATACGCATTCTTCTCTTCCTCGTTCCTCCTCCACCGCTTCCGATACTCAAAGACTCCACAAACAACAATACATAGAAGAAGAAGAGACATAACGGCACCTATCACAATTGAAAAAGTGATGCCAGTCTTCGCAACAGACTGGGTGACTTGTGTGGTATCTTCAGCGATTGCAGAGTCGTTGCGAGCAGTGAGAGAAGGGGTGGGTGGGGCCATGTTAGTGGGGGTTTAAGGGAGGTTACTTTGACCCGCAAAGTTAGTTAGTGTGGTTCGGGGAGAGGGGTTGGGGGTTGGGGGTGAATTTATAGGGAATGTGCGTGTTGTAAGGATTTTTTTGTATAGAGTAGTAAAGTAAGTAAACAATGCAGTATTGACTATGCACAATTTCAAGAAAACGATAAAATATACCAGATATTTCCTAACTAAAGAATCGTCCCGAGTGCGATTGTGCCTCCTTGAGATCAGATTACCACCCCCACCCCCCACCGGTCTTCCTTCTTCCTCATCACTATCGATAACGCGGGTTCATATCACACCACGTACCTTCACGCCAGTTACTCCTGTTAAATTCCATAGTATCAAAATTGTATTCATTCAAAAAGTCTCTCAAGATACAACACTAACCCACTCTAACCCACTCCCCTACACATTCTTCTTCATATGCTGGCGAACCATGTGACGAAGAACATCACGTTTGCTACAGCCATGCAAGTCCCCGTAACAAGCTTCCTCTTTATCGATAGACACCCTACACGCATAGCAACGGCGATAGTGTCGGGTAATGTAGAGATTCGCAGCGAAAAGCGCGGTTCCGTAAATAAGGAATGCGGTGCTCGCGGCTACGATTATGAAGATTAAGATCCGGGACGACGGGTCGTAGGTTGGGGGTTGTTGGGGTGGGGTGAATTGCGCGAGGGTTGGAGGAAAAGGAGGCATGGTTGTAGATGGTGTATTAGGATCGTTGGGATGGAGGGTTTCTGCAATGGTGTGGGTAAGTTGAGTGGGGTAGAAGAGGGTGTTTATAGTGGTGTGGAAATAGTTTGTGTAGGTGTGCAGTTTGATTGTGTGATGTAGTGAACAATCTACAGGTTCGGTAAAGCGGTTTGTAGTCAGAGACAATCAACGAATGGTATATTCGGGGGCATTCGAAAGATGGGAATGGAATGAGTGATGGAAGATGTTCTGATTTGTACACGTTATTGCTCCGTGAAAAGGGAAGTGAGATATTAACTGCTAGGCCCTTCAAGCTAGGCATATAAATCGATATAGGATTATTTTCACGTTCACGGAATCAGGATTCTGGAATACTACATCTTGTGATGTTTAGTCGTGCGATCAAAGTTTAGATCTGTGACACAGCACGGACGATACTGTGGCTAGTTAAGTGGCTGTGCAACGAATCTCTAAAATGCCACACTACCCTTCAACCGACAGCGCGCCATCAAACAGGCAGTTAACCGTCTAACAGCTTGAGCGCTTGGTTAATACATTCAGCTCACACTCCGCAGGTGCCATATACCATTTTAAGGTAGCGAAAATAACCCCGTACTAATCCTGCGACCTTAATGCTGCAACTGTCCAGAGCCTGGCAGCGTTCCCTTCTCCGACTTTCACTACTCGGAACCCTTCTCATTCCAATCCAATACATTTATTTCCCTTCAATTACCCACATCCCCCCATCCCCACCCTCCGCAATGGCGCCGCCCCCGAGCCCCTCAGACGTCGCCCGGACCCTCCTCGCCAGCAAAGGTCTCGAACTCCAGTCCCTCCAAGTCCTGCAATCACTATGGGCAGGCTACGGACAAATATGTCGAATAACCGCAACACCAAAACCGCCACCATCATCCGGATCCACATCAAGGACAAATTCAACATCAGCATCCAACATCTCCCCACCCCACGACCCGCAATCCTTCATCCTAAAACTAATCGCGCCCCCATCAACCACCACCACCACCTCCTCCGAAGGCCACATACGAAAAATCCTATCCTACCAAGTAGAACAATACTTCTACACCACGCTCGCGCCCAAACTCCCCCCCTCCATCCCAACCGCCCAAGTTCTCGCGAGCATGAACGAAGCACACGCCGACGGGACCATCACAATAGCCACGATACTCAGCGATCTGAAGCAAAACTACCCCGTCGCGGGCGAGAAGCGCGAGGTCCTGACTCCGGTCCAAGTACACGCGGCGCTAGACTGGCTGGCGGACTTCCACGGATTCTGGTGGTCTCGCGTTGGGGATATGGATTATCGGACGTTAGTGCGGCCGCCGTTGGAGGAAGTACATCGCGACGACGACGACGCGCCGAGAAAAACAGTATGGTTAAACGGCGGCTACACATACCTCGCGACGCGCCTGAGCGAATACACCACGCTCACGCACAACCACAGCAGCGAATGGCGCAGGCCCCTAACGCAAGCGACGCGCGAGCAAGTCTCGGTCTCGGAACTCATCGCCTCGATTCTCGTCCCCACAGAAAAGGGATCAGGAAGTGTTTCGGCGGAATACATGACACTACTACACGGAGACGTGAAGAGCGAAAACCTCTTCACCAGCGCGGACGGCAAAACCGTCGTATTCTACGATTTCCAGTACACGGGGCTTGGCCTCGGAGTCTGTGATTTGGCCAAGTTTTTTACGTGTTCGGTGGGGGTGGGGGGGCTTGTTGATGATGATGATGACAACACTGACAATCATAACAACAACAATAACAATAACCCATACATTCCCCACAAACTCGGCCTCCAGAACAAAGAAGCGGAGTTACTCGAACGCTACTGGATACGTTTGAAAAGGGAAAGCGGGAAAGAATACGACTGGAAAGTGTTCATCGCGCATTGGGAGATGGCGTTGGTGGATTGGTTGCGGTTTCAGGCGAGTTGGGGGTTTTGGGGGAATACGGAGTGGTTGGAGGCGAGGGTGCGGGGGATTTTGGGGGAGGGGGGGTGGATGGAGGGGGTGGTGGGGGACTAAAAGGTTTGGATTGCATCAGATGGGATTTAGACGGGGAGAACAATGGCCTGTTCTAGAGCCATACAGGTAGCTCCCACACATCCCCATCTCTCCGAATTCATCCCAACAGTTCTCATGGAAGACATTCTAAATCTCGTCGTAAGCACATCGCTTCTTGCAAGCCCTAACTCTCGTGACCCCCTCACAAATAACCTTGTCACACCTTCACCGCCATACCTCCACTCATCCCTCTTTCTTCTCCCCTACGATCTTCTTCTGCATTGACGGCGGAACCACACTGGCCGCAAAGATCCACTTCTTCATCGCCGCGCGGGCTAGCTTGCGTTCATAAGAGCGACCTTTGGGCGTTCGCGGCGGGGGTCTAGGTCTGGGTCTAGGTTTCAATTGCGATTGCGGTTGCGGTTGAGATTGTGCAGTCATGGCCAATAGGTACTGTCCGGCAATTCGTTTATACCAACGACTCGTTGGGATTGTGCAGAGGCCTGTGTTTGGTAGAGCAGGGATGAAAACTGTCGATGTGGTTAGCAATGTAAAGTAACATAGGACTGTGAGTTAGAGAAAGAGATAGAGTTCGGGGATTGCTTACGCGTTGCGCTGTGCTGTCTTTATGCGTGGAGCGTGAGGTCTGAGAAAAGGGACCGTATAGAGACAAGAGGGGCTCCCGGAGGTATACGACGGACAGGATAGCCGTATAAGGATAACGGTGGAGAAGCAAAGCGATGTGCTCATGTCGAATCACGTCGAGATAATTGGAGGTACGAGTAAGGTCAAAGCGTTCGCTCTTTCCCTGCCCTTTCCGCATTGCTCAATCACACCCCATACGTCCCCGTCGACCTTCCAGCCTCCCTCCTCCTCCGCTCCCCAATCTGGACACACACAGCAACCATAATCATGACGGAGAAACCCACAAATGCGACGGTGAGAGCAAGCGGCACTTCACCTTTGACCAGCCGCTTCACGTGCCGTATTTTCGAAGCTTCGAAAGACTCCATGGATGGAAAGGAAGAGAAGGTAAGCATTTTTTGGAGTATCCTCAGTCGTGGCAGCGGGTGGATGATATAAAAACGCGATGTGACGTGAGTAATTCCAAGGTACGGTGCAGTCAGATTCCGCCCGAAGCCGAATACGAACGATGGCAATTCCAGTTAGATTCCGCGGCATCCGGGGGTATACGAGATGGAATACATCTACTGGCGTTTTCCCATTATTATTCCCGTCTTGCGCCCCATGATGATGTCCCGACACCGCGGCGCCACGTACCAGACGGACGCGGCTCCGGGCTGCCTGAAGGGAGAGTAAGCGTCCGGTTTTCACTCTCGCCTTTCGGTCCTACTAAACGACACCGTACCTGGATTCAGATGTAGGAAAAGAGAGTGGAGTAAAAATAGTCCGCGTACTTGCATCTACCACGGTTCGTCCGGGCCGCACGTGAAACCCATCCAAGGCCCAGAAAGTGACAGCACCTCGATCTCTAGTACAAGCTCATATCTCTTACTGTTGCAGCGCATTCGCACAGCCCGGGTATTGTTTCCATCTGGAGGCTTGGGTAGAGTTGGCGAGGCATACCTATTCGTCTGAAGAGTTTTCTGCTCACTATTCGCCCATGTGACAGCCTTGGCGGGGTATTGCTCAGCGGTGAGGTCATTGCACGCGAAGAAAGTATTCATACAGAGTGAAGCAAGACAGACATCAGAACAGACATCGGAACAGAAACATGGAGAATGTCCCCGGGAGAGATGTGTAGAGAGAAGCGGTAGGACCAAGTTCGGACGGCGGGATGTGGCTGCACGGACCACGAGGCATAGTAGCGACTGCCGCGGGATTTTCAGTTCCGCATCGCACCTGCCACCAACAATCTCCACGACTTCCCCCGTCATCCCATCTACACTGCTACGACCCGGCGCGTAGCTGCAATTGCCATCGTAGACCATCTCCCCGCCGTCACAATGCTCGCTGGCCGCGCTTTTGCAGCTCCTGCGCGCCAATGCCTGCGCCAGGCCAACCGTCCCTCCCGATGGGCGCCCGCGCTTGCGCTGGTTAGTCCCCGCGAGCTCTCCGTCCCTGGAAGGCTTCGCTATTATGTAGAAGAGCTGTACTGATCTCGGACCTGTCTATAGGCGCAATCGCGCACGTACGCCGAAAAGGCCAAGGTGGCCGCTTTCAAGGGCACCAAGGGCAACGACGGCAAATTCACGGTTTCGCTGATCGAGGGCGACGGCATCGGGCCTGAGATTGCGACATCGGTCAAGGACATTTACTCGGCCGCCAACGTGCCCATCAAGTGGGAGTCTGTCGACGTGACCCCGCGTCTCAAGGACGGCAAGACGGTGATTCCCGACGAGTCGATCGAGAGCATCACGAAGAACTACGTCGCCCTCAAAGGCCCGCTCGCGACCCCCATCGGAAAGGGCCACGTCTCGCTGAACCTTACGCTCCGCCGGACCTTCAACCTCTTCGCCAACGTCCGTCCCTGCCGCTCCATTGCCGGCTACAAGACCCCGTACGACGATGTGGACACGGTCCTGATCCGCGAGAACACCGAGGGTGAATACTCTGGCATCGAGCACGTCGTGGTGGACGGTGTCGTGCAGAGCATCAAGCTGATTACGCGCGAGGCCTCGGAGCGCGTCCTGCGCTATGCCTTCCAGCACGCGCGCGAGATCGGCAGGAAGAAGGTGCGCGCCGTGCACAAGGCCACCATCATGAAGATGTCCGACGGTCTCTTCCTGAGCACCGCCCGCGACGTCTCCAAGGACTTCCCCGACATCGAGTTCGACGCCGAGCTGCTCGACAACACGTGCCTGAAGATGGTCACCGACCCCGTCCCGTACAACGACAAGGTCCTCGTCATGCCCAACCTGTACGGAGACATTCTGTCCGACATGTGCGCTGGTCTCATCGGTGGTCTTGGTCTTACCCCGTCCGGAAACATCGGAGACGAGTGCTCCATCTTCGAGGCCGTGCACGGATCGGCGCCCGATATCGCCGGCCAGCAGCTCGCCAACCCCACGGCGCTGCTCCTCTCCTCCATCATGATGCTGAGGCACATGGGCCTGTCGGACAATGCCAACAACATTGAGCAGGCCATTTTCAAGGTCCTTGCCGAGGGCAAGACCATCACGGGCGATCTCGGCGGCAAGTCCAAGACGTTCGAGTACGCCGACGCGGTTATCAAGTCGTTGAAGTAGATATCCCTCTGTTTGACTTTTGACGAGCTTTCTGCATCCTGGGACGGAGGGCAGCCTGCATTTTGTCTATATGTACTCGACCGGTCTGTACTTGTACTATACACCTGCCACATGAATTAGAGACTATTTGTTAAATCACTTTGAACTGCGCACTGCGATGAATTGGATTGTTGTTATTGTGCTACTCGAAATAAACTTCGTATGGTTGTCATTTTGTTACCACGAGTGTCTACCTGGTGCTCTAGCTTCTCGGATCTAATTCCGCGCCAGAGCTTCAAATGTTCTCTCGCGCCTCATCACCACAATTGCACCACCACACCCCGCAAACATGCCGCCCAAACCCTCCCTGCGCATCGTCCCCCCGTCGATAAAATCCGCACCCGCGCCAATCCTACCACGCGCCGCAAAACCCTCCGCACGCATACCGTCCCGCATACCGTCCCGCATACCGTCCCACGCACCCAAACCCTCCGCACGATTACCGTCCCATGCACCTCATGCACCCCCTCCACCGCCTCCACCGCCTCCACCCCCCATCCCACCGCCCCGCAGCGCCGCCAGTTTCCTACGGTCCTTAGCCTACTCCCTCAGCATCACGGTCCCCGCGCTCGGATTCTTCATCTTCGCCCGCGACCACCTCATCAGCATCGACACGGTAGTCGGGTCCAGCATGGCGCCTACGCTCTCTCCTCACGCGCACGAGACGGGGAAACAGGACTGGATTGTGATTCAACGGGGGATACGAAACGGCAAGGAGATTAGACGTGGCGATGTGGTTACGTTGTGGAAACCGCATCGCCCGGAGCAGATTAGTATTAAACGCGTTGTTGCTGTCGAGGGGGATACTGTGTTTCCGCATCGCGGGTATGCGTTGGATAGGGAGATTGTGAGGGAGAAGAGGGTTTATGGTGGGTGGGATGGGTTGGGGGATGGGGGGTGGGATGGGGATTCTGTGACTAGTTTGCGTGGAGGGGAGGGGGTTGAGGTTGGGAAGGTGGTGGTGCCGAGGGGACATGTTTGGATTGAGGGGGATAATTGGAGGAATAGTTTCGATAGTTGTGATTTTGGGCCGGTGAGTTTGGGGTTGGTGGATGGGAAGGCGGTGAGGGTTTGGAGGGGTTGGGGTGGGTGGTTGAGGGTTGGGGATGCGAGGGTGAGGGAGAAGGGGCATTGGTCGAGGGTTGTTGAGGGGAGGGGTGGGGGGAGGGGGGAGTGGTTTGAGGGCTTGTGAGGTATGGCTATGGCTATGGCTGTTGCGGTTCTCGATACGTGTATTGTTTGAATAATGGGTTCTTGTGTATCTATAATAGTCTCATCGATACGATAGGTACGATGTCGCTTCTGCGAGACATCCATCTCCAACACACCCCTCCCACACACACACACACTCTCTCTCTCTCTCAACGCGCGACTAAAATCGCGATGCAGACATCCCCCTGGACCAATCATCTCTTCCAATACTACCAAAACCCACTCCATACACGAGGCAAATATCGAATAATGTGTTGTCAGAGTCACGCATACAATATGAGCTGTAGCGTATGTATATCCGAGGCGGACTGTCTCATCCAGACGAAGTGCTTAGTAGTGGGGGTAGTACGCACGGGGAGTACCGCATCCACCCATCCTACCTACTTTTAGGTGTCTACCTATGGTTCTAGAGCTCGCGGCCGGACGGTTGCGCGGGAGCTTCATGCTTGTACCGCGGGCTAGCGCTCCCGCTTCGAGGGTAGTTGGGTTGCGATGGGTTAGTGGTGGAATCTACCTATCTTGGATCAGATTGAGTGCGGCGGGTTTGTGTGCGGAGGGTTTCGCGTTGGGGGCGTTGGTGATGGATGGGGGGCACGGAAGGAAGGAGCTATGACGGACATTCCTTCTTCTTCTTACTCTTACCCCTCCCGCCCGGCCGTCGCTACCCCTGCCGGCTTCGTACTTTGCCCCGCTATTAGTGCTCGCCAAGTCACCCCACTATGTACTAGTCGCCTCACCGCCCACCGTCTCACCTACTCTACCCGCCAGACGGACTCGACTAGACCCTGAGTCTTGTATAGAGAACACTTGTTCTTCTGCGTACCTGTATTCTCGCCAGAGCTATAAACAGTGTCGACACCACCACCGGACTTCTCATCTCAATCCCATCTACCAATTCTCATACACTTCCAATTACCCCTCACACCCAACCCCAAACCCAAACCTACCTACCTACCGATCTACCATCATGGCCGCCCCCGCTATCCCCGCCGGAAAGACCTTCTTCGACACCATTCCCCAGAACTTCGTCGACGTGCCTGTCTCCGCAGACAACAAGATCTCGACCACGGAATTCCTCAAGGCCTCCGAGGGTCTGGAGTCGCTGTTCGATGTGCTCGGCTCCGCTGCCTTTAAGCCTGTCAAGAGCGACATGGCTGGCAACATCAAGAAGATCCAGGAGCGTCAGCAAGCTGCCCCTGGTCAATCCGAGACCCTGCAGGACCTCGCGATTAATGAGTTGGCCGAGAAGAAACATGTTGCTACCGAGGGTTTGCTTTGGTTGACTCGGTATGTCGCTTCCTCCCTTCTCTCCCTTTCCTTTTATTCCCCTTGAGCGCTCGTGAACATCAAACTAACCCATTACCCAGCGGTCTCGACTTCACCGCCCAAGCCCTCCGCCACAACCTCTCCAACAGCACCCAAGAACTCGCCGACTCCTTCCGCGACGCCTACGGAAAGACTCTCAAGCCTCACCACTCCTTCATCGTCAAGCCTATCTTCAGCGCCGCTATGAGCGCCACTCCTTACCGCAAGGACTTTTACGCGAAGCTGGGCGATGACGATGCGAAGGTTCAGGCTGAGTTGGAGAAGTGGTTGAGTGCGTTGGAGAAGCTGTTGGTTACGTTGAATGCGTTTACGCAGAGTAAGGAGGCGAAGTGGTAGACGGGTGCATAATCCTGGTTGGATGTGTGTTTGTTGGCACTTTGGGAGACTGGCCAAGAGGCTTGGTTGCCAATGGACAACGGATAGGTTGATTATGGGTTATGTTGTTTATGTGATTGGCTTTTCTTCTTCCTTCTTCATCGGGTATGAGGGGGAATGGTAACGAAATGGAAAATGAGATTTTTGTCTACTTCTTTACTCTACTCTACTCTACTCTGTCTCGCTTCGTTGTGAAATTCTCGGTTCGGCTCGGCCTAAGCTCTCGCTGATTAATTCCTAATTCATGCCTTCTTCTTCTTCGGATGGAGAGGAAGAGGGCTAAAACGTGCCTCTCCGCCGCGTCTGCGTCACCGGTGTCGGTGTCGGTGTCGGGGTTGGGGTCGGGGTCGGGGTCGTACCACGATGCGGGAGCGGGAGGTTGTCGGAGAGAGGGATGGGGATAGGTGGGACGTTTTGGGTTTGAGCGTTTTTGTTGGAGGGAATGGTGTGTGGGAGATGGAGATGTAGATGGAGATGTAGATGTAGATGGTAGGTTAGGTGGTATGATAGTATGATGGTGAAGGGGTAGTAGGATTGGATGTATAGATGTATAGCTTGCTTAGTAAGACTTTGGAAGTTTCCGCACGCTAGAATTCTTTCTTATCAGCTATTTATTTATATTTATATCTCTAACTTACGATACAATAAGATAAAAAGTTTTTATGTAAAGGTTCTTGGATAAGCTGTTATTTGTTTGTGATAATGGCATGGATATTGTACTGTACTGTATACGTAGGTTTTCTGTGGAGCTTGGAAGTACTTTAGGGGAGGTGTTGGAGATGGAGGTTTTGTAGTATTTTTAGCGCTGTGGAAACTGGAAGGGGAATTATGGCGTCGTGCTTATTGTAGGGGGGGACTCGGGGATCTGTGGGTTTTGGGGTGGGTGGGATGCATGGGAGTGGTATTGGGAAGATGGGGGGGAGGGAGGATGGAAGGGGGTGGTTCGGAAACCTAACTGGGATTTCTTGATGCAGTGATTAGCTATGGTAGGAGATGTTTGGAAAGGGACATGTATTATCGGGCATTTTGGAGTGTTAGAGGGGGGGTTGGGATTAGGGGGATATGGTTGTTGTGGTGTGCCTTCCCTTTACGTATACTCTAGCGTGCCTTCTATCTTGGGGCTTACGAGGGATGGTGTGTGTTGGTTCTACTACTATGTATCGTTTTTGCTGTTGGACATTGTCTGCACTGTACGTGGTTCATTTGTCATACAATGGAGAGTGGTGGGCGGTAGAGAAGGAAGAATTAATACTGTGAAGCAAATGTCACGTGCATGATTATCTGCTTCCTAATCGGGCCTGTTTGTCTTGAGTGGTCGACTGGAGGGCGGCTTGAAGGCAAATGACGATGTTGTTGAGGTAACGGATAGGATGACGGATTGGCCGTTTGGTTTGTCACTCCGCACAGTGAAAATTCGAATTTTGTTGTCTTTACCTCCATCGTCTGTACACTGATCATTTGTGTGTACCTCGATCCACTTTGCTTACAGTCTCTCTACTCTGGCTATCGGTACCACCGTTATCTGTACCTCCGTCTATTGTACATCCATCGTCTGTACCTCTGGCTATTGTACATCCAGTTGTCTCCCCCATTGTCTGTTCCTCCCTCCTCATCGCCGCACTCCCGACTCTCCCGTACAACGACCATCCATCCCCCTCTGTACCGTTACAGTCCGACTCTGTCTTCTTGGAGATGGAAGCTGCTGGAAACAACCCAGAGATGCATCGTCGCGGGCTAGCTCGTAACTTCAAAACTTCCTCCCTCTTCATGACTTTTATTAACCGAATTTGCCAATCCCAGCTCCAGCGAGTCTCTATGGCGCGAGAGTACACACCTCCGTCACTGAACTAGATCTACTTGACCACGAATACGGCGAAGATGACTGGGCCGAAGAAACCGAGCCCTCCCGCTTCGGCCTCATGGACGTCGACCATCGCTTGGCTATCACCATGGTCGCCCCGTTTGTCATGCTTGACGAATTCAGCCAAAACGAAGCATTCGAAGTCTTCTACCCATATAAAGACCTAGGCAGCGGCCTCGACACCCGCACCAGGCGCATGGAGAAGTACTACGACCGATTCAAGATCTCCCTAGACGAGGAGTTCGGGAACCTCTCCACCCAGATCCCGGATACCGTGCCTACGACCGGACAGCTAAAGTGGCGGTGGTCCAAGGGTAGGTTGAGGATGCACTCGGAAGCTGGAATGGTGATTAACCCGACGTCACTGACAGATCCGTACCACCCACTGTGGAGTGAAGCACCGCCGCTGAGCATCAACCGTGAACTCTGGAAGCCATTCGGGTTCATTTCAGCGGCGGAACTGATGACGGTGAGTTCACCTTGACTATTTATCCATGACCATGTCGCTGACGGAGTAGTTCTTGCCGTTGCACTACAAGTACCTCGAGTACACAGGCCGCTTGAACGGCGAAGGTGGCTGGGGCAATACCCAGATCATCACATTCATAGTGCGTAAACCCAGCACACACTACCACCTTAACAACCACTAACCCCCAACAGAACCGCGCTCGGAACCTCACCGGCCCAGTAGCATTCAAACTCTCCACCCTCAACAAATACGGCGCGCTCCGCAAAAAGTCCCTCCCCCACCGCACCACGCCCCTCCTAACCACCCTCATCGAGGACTGGACTCCCGTCACACTGCCCGTGCAGGAAGTCGAGCCCGAAATCGACTACTACGTCTGGGACCTGGCCGCCGGCGTGCCGTTCGAGAACTGGCCCAAGGGCGAAGACAGGGGCTCCATGACTCGGGTCCTGGACCTGTTGAGGACGTGGCCGGCTTGCAGGGACTTGGTGAGGTTGGCCAACTTGCCGTTGTTCCTGAGCATGTTCGGTCCTGAGGTTGCCCTTGGGATGGGATTGCGTGAGGATCTCGATCGGAGGTGCCTGGGGAGGCATGCGGCTGGGTTGGCTCGGTGGGCGAAGGAGGTGAAGAATGGGGGGTCGTAGAGGGGGGAGTGTGGTAGGCCCTGTTGATACCTTGAATGTAGATGAATGTACTTGTTGTTTTGGATTACTGTGTGTGTAATGTGATGTGGGGGGTTTATGGTATAGTAGGCCTTATGGGGTTATGATGTGGGGAATATACGGGAAGGTGCACACGATAGTAGGAGTGATCAACCTCATCTCCACCGTGAAGTGCCGTCCCTTCATTCTCGTCCCAATTGATCCACAGAGAGTGAAGTTTGTATAGCGAATTGAAAAGTCTTACGCGATCCTATACACGAAGCCCAATTACATGTCCATGAAACGGATCAATACCATATTCGAAGCAAGTTGAGATGAAGAATTTGAAAAACTAGTACAGAAACAGTAACATCACGAAACCCCTCCCCAAACCCTCACCCATCTATCCCCGTATCCAGACACCAAAAGAGCAACAGCACGTTATAACCAGGTCAATCAAGACCACGCCGGGGCATCCAAGACTCCTTCGTCTCACGACCCCCATCCCCTCCTACCCGCACAACACCCTCCTCACCACCCATCACCACCCAACCCCAGTTCCAGCAGCAGGTGCTAAGCGGCGCCGTGGCCCCTCTTACGCAGCCATTCCACCCGCTGGTTCTGCAGCTGGGCACCGCGAAACACCTGCTGCATCTTCTGGGGCTCAACATCCGCCTTCAGCAGCCAAGCAAACGTATCCTCCGACATGCCATTAGCGAACTTCACCGCCGTCTTCGCAGCGGCACCATTCTCCCCGACCACCGAATCCTTCACCTCCATCTCGTACAGCGGCGCACTCTTCCTCATCTCCTCAATCTCGTCCCCAGTGACAAGATGTCCGAACTTCTTCGTTCCCTCCCCACGCTCCTCCGCCGCACTCAACCCAGTCGACACTCCCACCGACCCATCAACCCACCACCCCGCACTCCCCATCTCCTGGTCCTTCGGTGGCGTCCACCCACTCTCCACCATGGCCTTCTTGGCCGTCTCGAAGTCGGCCACGCGGTCCCAGTAGTTCCACCACCGCTCCTTCGCGAACCATACCACCAGGGCCTTCTCGGTCCGCGCCTCCATCTCTGTGGTGGGGAGCCGCTCGTTGGCGAGGAGGTTGGTGTAGTACTTGTTTAGGGGCTCTCTAGTTGGCCGGATTTCTTGGTACTCGCGGAGGAGGAAGGCGTTGGTGTCGAGACCGCGGCCGTTGAGTGCCCGGAGTAGTGCCCGGTTGTAGGCGATGCGGGACGCTTTGCGGTTGGCATCCGTATGGTACTTTTCGCGCGCTTCTTCGAGTTCTTCGAGCGCGAGCTCGTCGCCGGTCTTCTGGCGTTTGCGGGAGTAGGGGCGGGGTTGGGGGGTGATGGTCGGTGCGCTGAAGATGGTGGGGATGGATGGTCGAGGTGGAGGCGGTGTCAATGTGTCGTGGCTACGCTTTCGCGAGCCGGATGCTGCTTGTGCGGGTTGCCTAGAGGTGTACTGTTAGCCATCGTTCATCTAAAGTGGTGACGAGGGATATCCTGGTGGCGACATGCCGAAGGATACTGTGGACATGACTTACTGGAGTTGAGGGTGCTGACCCCCATACTGCTGGTTATGCAGCAGCTGGGGGTTCAGCTGGGTGCCTTGTTGAGGTTGATGTCGGACACCTTGTGATGGTGTCTCGACCCTCGCACCCATATCCCTATTCGCACCCTGGGGGTAGGGGTTGCGCGACGCCAGCGCCGGCATATGTCCCCCGTCACCTGTCAAGTCGATGACCTGCGGCGAGGGGCTCATCGACATCGTTCGCTCCTCTGGACCTTTCCCCGTCCCACCGCCCAACTGCTCTCGCATCATCTGGAAGGCGCCGCTAGCGTCGTCCAGATTCAGCTTGGAGAGTCGCACATAGTGCTCGCGGCAGTTCCGCCAGTTTACCAGCCGCTGTACGTCGGACTGTGCGAATTGTATGATCTTTTGCATCGCGCCCGGGGCAGAGCGGATGTCGATTTCGCGCACAAGCCTCAGTGCTGGGCATCCGGGCAGCGATTTGGAGATGTCATGGAAGAGTTCGGCGTTGATGATGTTGATGTCGCGCTGTAAGAGCTGCTGGTACGTCATCTGACCGGGAGTCGCGTTGGTTGCACGGTATTGGTGCATTGTTGCGGATGTTGGAGTGTAATTATGGTTGTGTGTGTAGTTAATGGGGATGGGTTGGGCGTAACCTGACGTGGAGTGGTGAGGTATTTGTTGGTGAGATGTTTGTCGGCGAAGTGATTCCTGAAGAGGTAGCTGCTGTGGATGTAGCTGCTGAGGTTGTTGTTGTTGGGGATGTGACGACTGAAGATGTCGCTGCTGGAGAAGTAATTGCTGGAGACAGAGTTGGAGAGGATGTAGCTGCTGGTGAGCTGATTGATGGTGGGGTACTTGTTGGTGGTGATTGAGCGGATGAGTAAGCGGGGTATGTGTATTGTGCGAGTACAATAGAGTATCGTCTGGCCCTGCCCCCGCCACAATAGGCTGGAACACTGTGCTTCTATTGTCCTCGAGTTGTATCGTAACCGGTGAACCCAGCTCGTGTGGAAATGAACGTCGATTCTGCGTGTTTTCGGACATACTCACTGCTTTTTTCAATACTTTGGTATTGTACACTCCTACAGTCAGTCGTTTGAGTGTCTGCTGTGGCGTTTGTCGTGCTGGTTTCGGGGATCTCTGGCCCTAGTTCGTCTGGCGAGCAGAAACTTTTCTATTGTGATAGAACGGAGAGATGCCTCAATTCGGGAATCCGTGAACGTAGGTGATTGGGTCTTTTGGTCGGTGCCGTCTCTGGAGGACTGTAAAGGACTGTCAGAGCAATTGGAGTTCACGTCAGGAGATTGGAGTTCACGTCAGGAGCATGTATGATGTGAGCTGTTACAATGTCGTAAATCCGCTGTCTTTATATTTTACGTAGGCTGTGCAGTAGTCCTTAAACATATAGAAGCACAGTAACCATGGCACCGGGTTTGGATATAGAACCGCTCTGGACCAAAAAATCTCTAAAAGTATTTCTACATCTTGGCTTAACACCTTTCAATCCCATGCCTTCCGTACAAGCATTAAATCCAAAGCTCAGATCAGAGCGTTATCACGTGCATTCACAGTCCCAATAATGATTACGTAAGCAATCACGACCTCACCGTTCGATACGCCAAATTCAACCTTAAGCGTCTCTGGCCTCCAAATTTGCGAAATTGGATGAGTGGAAACCTTTTCAGATAATTATAGGTCGGTATTGCAGGCATGTTGTGTCGCGCCGTTGTCGAGGAGTAGTGCATGAACCGTGGTACGAATCCTAAAATGGCACATCCTATGAAAACCAGTCCTTTCAAAGCTAAATCATGTTTCCGGTGTCCTAACATTAATTTAGAGCTCCCGATAGCGATGCAGTCGGCTGTAAACGATGTAGGTGCTAGAAACTTTAGGGAAGGGGAATAACTAGCATTGATTTATATGTTAAGATTAGGATTACAATTCTCCTGCCTCATTCTGGGACACTCCGTTGCAGAGATGGTTTTGATTGCTCATTTTCCTTTCCACACGAAGCAGCAAATATATTCTCGCTTCCTCTTTAAGTCGAGGGGAAGCGTCATGGGCATGTATAAAATGTGGTCCATGTTAGCCCAAACTCTTTCTGTACCATGTATAATCAGCTCGTGTCCTGTCCGCAATTAGGTTGCTACCCAGGCATCCTGCCTATTATTAGTACTTATGTAGATCGGATCTCTCTGAATAGTAAAATACCATGCTATCTGATTATTTCATGTTCTGCTCCTACAGACTATATAATTTTCCAACAATCTTTCTCTTCTTACATCTTGAAGCGTTTCTGTCCATTTCCATTACAACACATGTCTGATAATGCGAGTCGTATACGCTTCGTTTCTTTTAATGCCATATTTTCACCCGACGAGTTGACGTTCCTTCGCCCATTCGCGGTCCACGTCGCATCTCGCTCATGACTCAAACCTTTCCATCATTAAGGCGAGTCATGATCTCGAGTCCCAGACCAACATCGAAGCCGTACTCCACAAACTTCGCGCTCAGCGTCGACACGTCTAGAACATTCACCCCTTCAGCTTCCCACTGACTTATCAGGGCTGTCCTGTCCTGCTCTTCATGGGCGGCGAATTTCCTTCGCGCAGTGCGACGCTCACGGGCCTTGTCCGCGAAGCTTTTTCGCTCCTTCCGCAGTTCCTTCGCCTTCGACGGGAGCGTGCTGTCGCTTTCAATCAGCGCGTCGAGCCTCGCCATCTCAGCCTCATAATGGGCCTGTTGGCCCAGTTTGTGAGAGCTCATCTCGCGGCGCCACTGTCGAACCTCAGGTGTCGAGGGGAATTGATCCTCAATCGCCTTGTAAGGCTTCCGCGGACCAGGACCTTCGCGCCTTGTCTTCTCGACGCGTGGTTTCTTGGTTCGAGCCGGCTCATCTTCAGCTGGAGTATCCGCTTTGCGCTTGCCTTTCGCTCGGGCGGACTGGGGTGGTGGCTGAGACGACGTCGGCAGCGCAGGGATCTGTTGGCTACTATGGCCGGTCGGAAGCTGCGCCTGTCTAGCTGAAATTTGAGGCCTAACGGCTGCGGCATTCTCCGGAGGTGGATTAGTTGAGACATTCACACCACTGTGCGCATACTGGAAGGCTTGGCGAGAAGGCCGGATACCAGTATCACGCGTTGGCTCCTGGGTGACTGAAGTACGTGGTGGAAGGTATGAAGAACTCGGCTCCGACTGTGCAGCAACCTCAAATCCAGATACATCGAGCACTGGAGAGGTCTCCGCAGGAGTCTGCTGGACATCTTGAATCTCCCCAGGCTCATCGTTGCCCCCAAAGAGAGAATCATTCTCCGCGGAGTCTGTGTCATTCATCGCTTTGTCGGTGGCCATCTCCTGGACGCCTTGCTCTCCCACAAGGTCATCACCGCCACCAAAAAGAGAGTCGTTATCGATAGACTCCACGTCGCTCGTCTTCTCACCGGCAGGGACTGCAGTGTAGACATCGTCGCCGAAGAGAGAATCGGCATCAATCGAGTCTACATCACTCGTATCTTTACCGGCGGTTGCCTCCTCGGCATCTTGGCCCTCCACGCAATCATCTTCGCCGCCAAACAGAGAGTCGTCGTTGATGGAATCTCCATCGCTCGTCTGTTCATCGGTGATGCCACTGGTGGACTCTTCCCGATCAGCTGCAGATACAGCATGACCGGCATTCTCAGGCGCCTGGAGACCAAACCCAAAATCAACGTTGGCAAGATGGGGATCTCCGGACTGGTCGAGAATGTCCGGGAACTGCTTAAAGATGTTCGCGGACGGGCCAAAGTCGTAATTGGGTTGGGAGAACCCGAAGTCTTCTGGAAAGCCAAGACCCCCTAGATCTTGTTCGGTCGAGAACGAGGGAGTGTCGCCAATGTTATCGGACGGGCCAGAGAGGTCAATTGGGTGCATCCAATCATACCCAGCCCCTAAGGCGGCGCCATCCGTTTGTCGGGAGTTGCCGACGGGTCCATCCTGCTCAACGTGGATTCCGGAGCCTACTGCAGGCTCTCCTGTGGTATTCGCGTCGGGAAAGTAACTGTCCAACTCCGACTCATCTGGATCGAAGCGGTCGAGATTATAATACTCCGAATTCCAATCATACGGGTTGAACTCTCCCCATGGCCCAGAGTTGGTGTTATACTGAGACACATCCTCATTATGCCCAGCCCCTGCGGCGAGTCCAGAGCCCACCGGGAAGGAGTTATCCGCAGCGTCTTGGTATAAATAAGATGGCGCTTCGGCGTAGGAATGCCCCTGTGCAGGTGCTTCGTATCGCTCGTCGCGCGCATGCTTTGGGTCGCCATGGTCAGTCTCGAACAATTGCTTACGCTTGCCGTTGTTGTTAGGTACGGCATTCAATGTTTGCCAGTAAGCGGCAGCGTGTTTCTGGACATCATTGCCATTGCCATGCTGCGGCAGATTGGCTGAGGTGAGCGGGGCATTGCCATGCGGCAGGAATTGGTTCTCAGTTCCTGCAAGTTCCGTCTGACCATGGGCATCATACTGATACTCATGCTGAGATGGAGGGGCATTTGTACCAGACTCAGGCGAAGGGTTGTGCGCTGGCAGAGACGGAGGCGGCACTGGCTGGCCGATACGTCGCGTCGTATTGTTGAGCATGTCAAATGACTCCCTGTCCAGGTCAACATCCTGCTCATCATGCTGAGCTTGGGGTAACGATGGCACATACAGACCATGCTCGCGCATGTACTGTTGGAAGTCCTCCGCAGTTTGTCCAAATTGCTCAAGGTAACTCTGGAACAGATCTTGTCCGTTAGGAGTTCCCATGTTGGTGACCCTTTTTGATAAGACTTGGTATTCGAGTGCTCGGTCGTTCGCTGTTGCTGCAGTTCTTGGTAGGGAGTTGAGAGTTGCTGCTAGAACTTGTGGGGGCATATCAGTTGTGGTCGTGGGGAATATAGGGTTTTATGCAATCGGCGTAATATTGGGATTGCCAATTAGGGTAAGGGCGGATCCGGTAGGCAGCGCAGGATTGGGAGAACTGGTGGGGGATTCTTATGCCAAGCCATGGGGGGTGAATGATTTGGGTAAACATGGCAAAGTGAAACAACAATGTATATGTTCTCACAGGGCTCCCACATTGTGCAGATTACAACGGCAGCTTCAAAAGCAGACGGTCAGGTAGGATGGATACTACAGGCTTTTCGCTCTTTATGACTTGGACATCATATTCACTACCCACTATTTTCCGTTACTCATTTAGACTGATCATTGCAGCCAGTCATTTGGAGAAACAATGGCGAACTTCAAAACATTCGTGACTACGAGAGACACGGATGAAACCAGTAGAGGTTCTAGGGAGAAATCTAAGCCTATTTTCCGCCTGAGATACGACGCAAAGAGAACGT
Source organism: Massarina eburnea CBS 473.64 (assembly GCA_010093635.1). Classification (NCBI taxonomy): domain Eukaryota; kingdom Fungi; phylum Ascomycota; class Dothideomycetes; order Pleosporales; family Massarinaceae; genus Massarina; species Massarina eburnea. Next base: position 280,520 of record MU006806.1, read on the forward strand.
CTAGCATAGCCGTTTCTGTCTATTGTATATTTTCTATAGGAGATTACCATTCCCAGATTGCCTCAACCAATCCGACCTCTGATCATGCTCATTTTCCGCAGTCCAACCTTGTTTAACGGGACGAGAACTGGCTGCCTTGTACTCTCTCCTACGGAAATGTGTCGCAGAGAATAGAGCTCGAAATCACACAATCGGAAGATCAGAAACGGATCTCATTTACTATTAAACTACAGAAGCGAGCTGTCTATATACTAGTGCGAGGAGCGGAGAAACTAGGTTCCGGATCTCACAGAGATCACTACATCCTACGGGACAAGATGATATTCACGTCAAGTCAGACCGCGGTTTCCAAAGCCAATGCACGTAAAGGCATCCTGCATGGAAATCAGATGGCACACGCTCATCCTGGCGTTCGTAGTGTACTTCCGTTTCAGCTAGGAATGTCGAGGTTCCGATACTGGTTTAGTACCTGGAAGCCTGCCAGTCTTCGTGTAGTATCTGAACTTCTCCATTTGAAGCTCCCATTCCTCCTGCTCTTCCATCTCCTTGAGCTCCCGCTTATTCTGTCGAATCATCGCTCGCGCATCCTTGTGGGCAGGGTCACGCAGGATTTTGCCCCATCCAGGGATGTTCAAAATCTCTTTGTGTTTCCAGAGGGGATCATAAAGAGTATCCCCATCTGCACTGTTGTCGTTCACCCAGCGAGTAGCATGTTCTACGACGTACTCTTTGTGCCGTGCGGGTGTATCGAACTTCCCTTTCCCATACTCCTGGATGCGATTGCAGACTTTCTTCACATCTTCCATGCCGTACTCGTGGGAGTGATACGACTTGTAGATGACCACTGCATCAGCCTTGTATTCGACGCTAAAGTGTGGCTCGGGCCAGCCCATGAGATCTGGGGCCAGGAAGTATCGAATATTCCCAATAGCGGGAACATCAAAGTACCCAGTGGCGTCCGGGTAGACCTTGGCGACTGGGTGTCGGAACTCTGAATATGTCAAAGGTCCTTCTGGAAGAATTTCAACCCAGGAAGTTGATACAAAAGGACCATTATCCGCCACGGTAGCTATACCATGGGAGAACGGCGTGGCCGCTTTTGTAGCAGAAAGCTTCGGAGGCGCGACTGGACGTTCCTCTTGACGAAGTGAAACAGGTTTCATCGTAGCCTTACTGCTGTTCTGAGTTGATGTATCTTTTGTCGACCGCACATCCCTCTTAATCCTTTTCGGATTTGTGCGCGGGCTGGCTGATTCATCGTCTGCAGAGGATGAGGAAAAGGAGGCACGACGCTTAAGTGGGTTGATGTTGGTCAATGCACTCTCCCTTGTTGATATCGGGGCGACGGGATGGTTCGGCATTCTGTTGTTTCGAAGTGTACTCTGAATAGGTATGTGGTTCAAGAATAGACGATGTCACGGAGATTTGGGTTTGGCAGGTGCAGATGAAATCTGAGTGCAGTTCCAAATTCGTATCTGTGGGTTGAAATCTCCGGTGGGCTGAAATCTAGCAGTGTTTATTTACCCAGGGGCGTTACCAACGCGAGAAGTTAACGCGTGCACGTGACCGTAGGGGGTGCTTCGCCTCCTTGTAGAACCTTCCCGAAATGTATACGTTATGGTCAGGTGGTATCCGCTATGGAAATGGGTTTCAATTCTCGAAGTTTATATAACGCGTTTGTGATAATTAATAAATGTGTTCTTCTGTACCAGCGAGGGAAACTTGTAAAGAAACACTAGCTTCTCGTCAAACCAATGGGCATGCGCTACGTTCAAATAATCTCCACTATATGGAAAATTTTTGAACACTTACTATGTCAATTTGACCTCGTGGTAGTCTTTTCAGGACTCATTGTATTGGATCAATGCGTGGTGTCAGTATACTGTGCAATAGACCTATTGCCATCGTCGAGATCGGATGAAATGGATACAAGTATTGTACGGATCTCGCAACGATGGATACAATTCCATTGTACGTAGAATATATACGAGTATAGTTTTCTGATCTTCCTGCACATGACCTACGACCAAACAATTCACGAATAGTTTGACTTTGACCTATGATGTTTTCCCCAGGATTGCTTATATCTGTGTTAGATATATTAGAGTATCATTTATGTCGACTTGGAAGAATACACGCCCTGTTTGATATACAAATTACGATCGCGTTGATACCTTCGCGTCTTACACCTGGAAAGCCTCCTTTCATGACGAAACTAAGACTTTTTTGTGAGCTATCACTATAGCACTTGGACCTTCTTCAGTCACTTGTGTATAATCATGTCTTACTTTTCAAAGTTAGCTTTGATGATATACCGCAATAGCTCCCCGAGTTATCCCTGCACCCTTCGGCTAGAGCGTCTCCTCAGCTCCAGAATGTAGTGTAAGATATGAATACGCCTCAGATAAGCACTATCCCAGCTATCTTTTCTCACCTGCTAAAAGTGGTAAAGAGGCCTGCACAGCAAAAGTGTTGCCTAAATCATCTTGCTGATAACTACCTAACCTCGCCCCTCTCAGACTTTCTTCCAGATCTGTTTATGAGCATGCTCACCTACCAATATCAGTCATAGCAGCATCATGAGGACTCTATTCGGATTCTTGTGTTGTATCCAAGCCTAAACGAATCAGACACTATCCTTTGCACGCTCCAAAACGGACGATTATCGGATGAATCTCTCGAATACACCGCGTTGTCATATACTTGGGGCGACCCTGCTCAACAACAAGCGATCTTTTTTCGTCGAGGTACAAGAGAGCTGCTTGTCAGGAGGAATTGCCACGATGCTCTCCGACATTTGCGCCATGGTTATAGGAACCGGCTACTCTGGATCGATGCCATTTGTATCAATCAAACGGACCTCGCCGAGCGGGCCCGCCAGGTCCGTATGATGGATGACATCTACGAATACGCATGCAATGTCACGGTGTCCTTGGGCGAGGAAACCGAAGGCACCCGCATTTTGTTCGAGGAATTGGTGGTAGCGAATGATAGGGGGGCTTCGATTCGTCGGTCGCCTAGTGATATCGTCGTTCGGGAGCTTGATTTTTTGTTTGAAAGACCATGGTTCAAAAGGGTTTGTGTTCTTCAAGAGGTCTGTGCAAAAGTTACTCTTACGACCATGTGCGGCCCTGTCAGAGCGTCTTCATTCACTCTCGACCATGTAATGTTTAGTTATAACCGAAATACGCTGGTGACTAGGAGCGAATACCCCATCCCTCTCCTGTAGAATAGGAGACCCCCAGAAGAGTATTCCACTCCGCAGTTTAGCCTATAGAATAGATTGTTTGAAAGCAGAGAATTCCTAGCAACCGATCCGAGAGACAAAGTTTTCGCTCTCAGATCTTTCATCGGCTCTAAACGATCGGAGATAGATCCGTTGATCAACTATGCGCAAACATTAGAGCAATGTTTCACTAGGGGTGCACTATTTCTTTTGCCCGTAATAGGACCCCGGATACTCACCGCCGTTCGCCACCCACACCGGATGGATATGCCGTTGTGGATCCCAGATTGGTCCCAAGATCTTCCACTCTCTGTGTATTACTTTGTGAATGAGTGCCATGATGAAGCAACCGATGAACGAATGTATGAATTGCAGACAATTTGAGACATGGATCATGGGGATATGCTTGAGCTACAGCTCACCGGTTGTCGATATGCGCAAATAGTCGACAGCAGCCCAACATTTTCGTTCAACAATGCGGATGAAACTGAAATGCAGATGGAAAGGTTGTACTGCAGTCTTAATGAAGTCAAAAAGTGCTCTATTTTGGAAAACATGCAGAAAGATCACAATATATCGGACTATATTGGACCAAAGATCCTACACGGTAACAAGACTGAAAGCGATACAGCCAGTATTAACCAAACTAATAGCCATGTCACTTCTTGATGGCGATGACTTGCATGAGCACCTGGCTCGGGGAAGGTTTAGTGGAAGGGTAAGCTATACTTTCTTTATAAATGGAAATACCTCACCTCTAACATTCAAAGGGGGACAACAACCCTATCCACGAAGAAAACGTTAATTCGTTTGGCTAATCTCTTGAGCAATGTCGGATCAGTCTATTGGATAACGGCGAATTAGCAACTGTACCCTCGAGCGCACGGCATGGCGATTTAGTTTGCATAATCTCAGGGTCCGACTCAACATGTGTTCTGCGACCGGACACACATGGGAACTGTACGCTTATTAGTGGTGACTGTTACATCTTCATAACAAGCTTCCTTAGTCGAAATTTTCCACGATGGGATTTCTTTGGCGAGTACATTGAGTGCAATCAAGATAGATTCGAGGGTTTTAAAATTCGATAGTGAGAAAACTCTATATATATATCAGCAATGTCTTCCGCATTTCCCTACCTAGGCAAAACAGCTTACTACGCGGGACATGAGTTTTCGTTTTTCCTGTAGCTCGTGTTGTAACTGCGCGCATATTATATTTAATTTCATCCCACCCGAGTATTCTGGTGTGACGAGTGGGGATCAGAGGATGTTGAAGTCAGAAAGAGACTGTTAATATTTATTATTGTTCACTTAAATCATTGATTCAACTGCAGATTGAATCAACCTAACCTCACTGTGTAAGCCATACGCAACACAACACGGCACCAGAATTAGGGCCTGGAAAAAGATAAAGATATCACAAAGGTCTTTAAAAAGACGGAATTCAAATTTGAGTTCTCATTCATTATACTCAAACGTTACTATAACAATTTGCATTCAAATATCAGCGCTGCACACTCATTACTCTATCGCTGACAACATTAAAAACAAATTCCCGCCGCTTATCCTCACAGACACATCAATAAATTACTTCCATGGTATCCGATATCATCCCTCTACCATCCGCGCAATACGTCATCTCCCAAGCTCGCGACGAACCCCCATTGAGTCAGCCTAGCCAAGATCCCATCCCTCGCAAGGTTGAGATCAGCGGTCGTCCAAGCCTCGATCAGAGCCACCATGTCTTGATGCTCTTCGGTCCGCATCGTTTCAATCATGTTGTTGCGGTTCCAGATCTTGTCAGGGACATTTTTGCGCTCCCTGCCCACTTGCGCCGCGAAGCTCGGCAAGCCCCTCTCCGCAACCAAGTTGTCGCGTTCCCGGATCTTGGTATCGAGCGCGGTTCGCCGCTTGTCGCGTACCGTCTGGGTGAAAGGGTACGTTTTGGTGCCTTTGACGGGGGTGCCGTCGGCAATGAGAGAGGGTTAGGCTCTTGCGCAGTGAATTCGGTACCGTGCTCGCTCGCGGGAACAGATATGAAGCCGCCGCAATGTAGATCGGGGACATCGAGCCATAAGCTCCCGATATCGCAGCATAATGTGTTGGTCGCAAATCGGAGATGTCCTGCGGCGGTGCGCTTGCCGGTGGAAACTGAGGTGTGTGGCACAACGGAGTCGAAAAGGGACATGCGACGCTGGGACGTGCAGACACTGATGCTTGACAGGATACCAGCTCCTCTTCCTCCACGCCTAAAGGGGAGCGGCGGCGTTCAAAGACGTTTATCAAAACCACTCCTTGCAGATGAGGTATTATGTTTTGGGATTTCATGCGAAGCAAAGCCCCGAGTAACACGGTAAGGGGGAGTGGTAGTATATTCCAGAGAGAGGTTGTCAGATGACTCGTTAGCCTCGGGCTTATCCTCTTGTTCCTCTGCCTCGTCCTCTAACTCCTGCTTCTGTCGTCGCTTCTCCGCTTGCATCAGCAGCAGGAGTTCCTCGTTCTGCCGATTCATCGCATCGAAAAGATTCTGCTGCTGGTCCCGCGGAGCCGGATCCGTCGTCATAATGTAGTTGACGACCTGTCCACGATCCTCCCTATGCTCAGCATCCCAAAGGATCCGACCCCACCAGAGGGGCTGGGTTGGTTTTGAAGCTGCAACATCATGTTCCCAGAGGGACGCATGATAGGGAATGTATTCGTGGAGACTCGGAGTGTATTGAGTCTTAGCGAAGTAGGCCTGTAGGGCCGGAGAGTGCCAGGTCTTCAGGAAGGGAATAGTCGAAAAGGTCTTCGGCGACGGAATTAGTCGAGAAGGTCTTCGGCGACGGAATAGTCGAGAAGGTCTTCGGGAAGGAATTAGTCGAGAAGGTCTTCGTCGTTCCGATGGACACATAGGAGCATGCGCGTATACGTCAGAGGACCCTCAGACATGATCTCAACATCTCATATTGAGATCGAATGAAGTGTAGCGTCCGAGATCGCCGGCATCTGCGGAGGCGTTCGTGCCCGATTATGTGGGTTGGTGTGGACACCCGTTGTGTTCGCGTATATACATTGTTCTGGAGTCTCGAGAAGGGATGAGTGGAGGCGGAAAGGTGCTTAAACCAGTGGAGTTGTCTGGAAGTCGTTAGTCAAAGTGTTGACCAAAATCTCAGGGAAAGCAAATACTTGGGATATTTTATATATGCAGAGGCTTTCGTGCATATTGGCAGTTATGGGCAGACGAAACGGGCCTGTACCAGCCGCGCGGGCAGAAGTTTGTATGGAATGTATATACACATTTTAAACGAAATGTGGTGTGAGGGTGGGAAGGATGTATATACAAATGAGAAGAGTGAATGAGGTCGAGATGGACTTATTGGCCTGCTCTATCCAGCGGAAACGCCTATCTAATATAGGTCAAAAACCTAGATTGCTGCAATTGTACAAGGCTTGCAGTCTGCAAAGCTTGCTACCTCTTATTTGTCTAGATGGAGACACTGTCTAACAATAGAGTAGGCACAGGGCAAGGTCGAGAGCGGGACGCTGCATAGCTACAATCCGGCAAAACCTGTGGTTTGCAAAGTTTGCCACCTACCGCGCAATCAGATGGCTACACAATCCAACAATTATCATACAATAACATCCCGACAAATGAGCAGTCTCGTAGTAAGAGCAAGCCAGTCTAAAAGCGCAGTATAGCGACAATCCTACAAACCTTCCTCCCTACCACCCAGTGAAAGTGCAGTACAGCCCTAGTTGGCAAGAATCTGCAGCCGACAAAACTCGCGACATCCAACTTGCTCCCATAGACCCACGACCAAATAAGCAATATGCGACACCATCTAAACCAGCCAGCAGTCACCCAGTAAGCCTGACAGCAAAATCACAGTGTATGTACAATCGGCGACCTACAAAGCTTGCTACCTCCCACACGATCTGAAGGACACACATCCTAACAAGCATTGTGCAGCAACATGTAAACAAACTAGTAGAAATACAGTAACGGCAAATTCGAAAGCGAGAGCGCAGTATAACTTGGCCATAGCAAATACACAATATAGCGTAGGAAAATCGCTGAGACTACCATCCTCTAGAAGGAAGACTATCACGGTTAGTTCGCAAAGCACCAGCAGATGTGGGTTTTTTTTGTATTTTTTCTATAGAACAGTGCGCACGATTGTCGATCCGCAAATACCTCCTCGGGCGCTATAGTTATTAACCGCTCGGGCGAAGTTGTAAGAAAAGCAGATGGGGGAGATAAACAAATAACACATCCTGGAGAGAGCCGTCGATACTTCTCAGACGCTTCCGGAAAATCTTCTATAAGAACAAATAAGAAAAGAAACAGACAAGAGAGTAAGCCACGTAGGCTAGGGGATAAACATGTCGGTGATAAAAGCCGTTTCCTCATCTCGTCGTCTTCGGGCGTTGTTGGAAAAACATGCAGTCGTAATTTGATGTCAAAGTCCTCCGAAGGGGAAAACCACATCCAGGACAAGTGTCCACACACTTTTCGTCGAATCGCAACAAACTTCGGCGACGATCTTACTCTGCGTCTGAAGCATCATCATCGGACTCGGATACCATCTCAATCGCCGTCGATGGGTGCAGCTTATTGTCGATGGCGATAGCCATGATATGAATGCGAGAAAGCTTATAGCTGACATTGTTCTCGGCGCAGAAACGGACGCACTGGGTAAAGAGCCCTTCAACACCATTCTCCGCAGGATACTTCCTCAAACCTCGAACCATGTTCAAGACGTCGAAGTCGGGAGCAGAAGCCGCCTCTTCATCATTCAAGCGGATAAGATCGGTAGCTTTGGCATCGTCTGCCGCGGCAAATAATGCGTAAGTCTCATCCAGCCACCTTGCGCCACCCTCAGCGGCTTCGTCCTGGCCCTTCCTTAAAGCCTGTGTGATCTTACGGCTGATCGTGTTGGCTCGGAAACCTTCTGGCAAGACTTCGCGATATTCATTGACGATATCTGCGATTTTCCTCGGTCCCAATTTGGCATATAGACGGGCTGCGAAAAGAGGCCTGACAGCACAATTCAAGAAGAAAACAATGAGTTCTAAGTTATTGAGTGGAACCATCGGAATTTGCACTCCAGCAGGAGGGAGCAGGGATCTCAGGTTGTTTTTCGGAGTAATACTCCCTAGCATGTTCGCCCTCCTGCCACTACGCGGAGTGACAGGGGTGCGCGGGATCGATCTCAGGTTGTTGTTCGGAGTAATACTCCCTAGCATGTTCGCCCTCCTGCCACTACGCGGAGTGACAGGGGTTTGTGGGATCGATATCAGGGGTTCAGGTTCGATCATGCTACTCCAGCGTCGAATGTATTCTCCAAAATGCTGAGTTATCTCGCTGCACTCTCGCAAATCATTGCTGTGCTTGGCGAACTCTTCAACGTAAATTGATAATTTATGGCCGTGCTCGACTAATTCGCGGCGGTACTGTGCTAATTCGTCGTGATTGGCTGTCAGCTGAACACCTTGTCGTGCCAGGTAGTTGTCTTGGTGTACCAACTGGTCTCGCATTTGCAATAAATCGTCATCGCGAAGCGCAACGTCGTCGTCGAGAGGTGCCAGGTGGTTATTCTGTGCTTCAGATTGGTTGTTATGAAGGTCCCCCAGGTTGGTTTGAGTTTCCAACATGTTGGTGTGAAACGCAACATCGTCGTCGAGAGGTGCCAGGTGGTCATTCTGTGCTTCAAATTGGTTGTTATGAAGGTCCCACATGTTGGTGTGAAGCGCAACATGGTTGTCGAGAAGTGCCAGGTGGTTGTTATGTGCTTCAAATTGGTTGATATGAATGTCCCCCAGGTTGATTTGAGTTTCCAACATGTTGGTGTGAAGCGCAACATCGTTGTCGAGACGTGCCAGGTGGTTGTTATGTGACTTAAATTGGTTGTTATAAAGGTCCCCCAGGTTGGTTTGAGTTTCCAACATGTTGGTGTGAAGCGCAACATCGTTGTCGAGAAGTGTCAGGTGGTTGTTCTGTGATCCAAATTGGTTGATATGATGGTCCAAGGTGTTGGCTTGAGATTCCAATATGTTGGCGTGAAACTTCAAGTCCTCTTCGTGACGTCCCAAGATGTCGGCGTGAATCTTCAAGTCCTCTTCGTGACGTCCCAAGATGTCTTCGTGAGTCCTAACCTCTCGTGCAATATACGGGATTACATTGACTACTAGCAATGAGCGAGGCACTTGTAAATAGACGAATAACTTACCGTATCCCTGCTGTTGACGGACCTGATTCTCTAAGGAGGCAATCCGGCAGTGCAACTGGTACAGCAGCTCGGCCGTGTTGCTCGAGGGTGAACCTGGCATGTGAGCATTTACCATGGAAAGAGAGTTCAGGTGTTCGATGCAAAGTGTATTGACAAAGAAGGGAACGACAGGTATACTAACGTTGGATCGGAGATGCATTGCTCCCGTTGGTGGACGGCAGCGGGAGCGGCGGCGGGAGCGGGCGGTGCGGCGGCAGCGCCGGCTCGTAGGACCCGAATGAGTATCCTTGCGAGCCTGATGGGCTGGTGGACGCGTTGCGAGGCATCTTAGATGAGTTCCGACGGTTGAGTTGACGCGTAGACGTAATTGAGATGAAAGTATGCCTGGAGCTTGTCTGGAGGCCAAAGAGGATGAAGGAAGGATGGAGGAGGAAGTGAGTTCGTCAAAACAAGAGCGGGGTAGATTTTTCCTCCACGCGTTTGCTTGACAACGTCCCGTTGTCGTGGAAGACGAAAGAAAACGACCGTGCACGGAGAAATTGCGTACTTGAAGCAGTCCCTGGGGAAGGCGCGTTAGGTAAGCCTCCCTCCTGGGATTGTTTATCTCAAGCAGGATCGACGCTCATTGGAGGCGCTCTGGATGAGTCACGAGAGCAGAGTCGTTTGCTTTGCCGACCACTGAAGCTTCGAGACGATTGGCTGCCCGTTGTAGATTGTAGGGCAAGAGCAGAAAGTCCGCCGTTTTCCGTACTGTAGGTATCCTTCGGCATTGCTTGGATTCATGCTGACGCGACCTGGCTGTTGCAACAGAATCAGCTAGCATGAGGCCCTTGGATTTCTGGTGGTGTCTCTAGATTTTGTCCGTGGTACGGACAGGTGTAATCGACCACTTATGATGCCATAGATCAGGCCGACCCCGAGCATTGCGTACATCACCAGATATGGCTTGTACGGGTACAGGAAGAGATAATCACAGATGCAGGTGTCGGGTGGACAACACAAAGACTCGAACGGCCGATACACCAAAGGAGAATTGTGGCATTGGCAGCAGTTTCGTAAGCTTGTCTTATGTCCTGGGCACGAGGAAAGATAATGAAAGATCCATAGCAGGAGGTTGCGAATGTGAACTGAAGCATGGCTCGACAGCGAAAAACTGTGCTGGGTGATACCAGACGACCAACATGAATTTGGGGAGGGCCAACATGAATTGGGGGAGAGGGGGGGCGAAGAGACAGGAAGAAGAAGAAGACCAAGAAGAAATATTGTCGCGGGAGAAAGCAACATGAGAAGAGTGTAGAGGAAAGGGAGATGGCGGAGGCGTCTCAGTCTTATATACTGTTCCCGTGGAGCCTGTGAGAGAATGGGGGGAGAAGGGGGAGGGAGGGTCCGAAATCGATGAGTGGTAGGAGAAATGGTGAATGAGATTAGGCGACCAGAGGCAGAAATGAGAACTAAAAGAGATAGAGAAAAAGGCTACCCCTACCCATAGGCCCCTAACTTGCCTTACTGTTTTTAGCCAACTCAAGCACCAAGGTAACGTAGCATCTGGGCCAAGCCGTTATATCTTGTCCCATGGGTGATAGAAGCATGTATAGGGGTTGCAAGGAAGCGGTGAGCGCCTTCCCAAATCGCAATATCCATATGCGTGACCATGGAAAGCGTGAGGAAAACAAATGCGAAGTGCTAAAACACTCGAGGATGGATGTTCTGATGAGAGCGGACAGAGAACCGGAGGACTGACGTTGACGACGTCTTTTTAAGCGAAATGCGCTAACCACGTCTGGGATAATGTCTTCGGTGGGTCTTTCCGTCGACGATCAGCATTGGGGTAATAAAAGTGGGCTGGTACATTTAATACAATTAGGTGGACGAGTCTGGAGAAAGAGATGGGGGCGATATGAAAGGGAATGGGGATCTGCTGAAGATCGAAGAGCTCGGAATCGCGTAGTGGTTATATACAGACTTTTTGTTGGGAGCTTGGGTGAGGAAATCAGTTGTTATATCATCTAACTACGAGCCCGTGGGAAAGCTAGATGACTAGGGGCAACTGCTTGCGCTGCCTACCTGTTGACACTTTTGTTATTTCCCCAGAACTATGTAATTGGGATACCTGATCCCTATCGATCATACATTAACCAGTAAAGATCGTTGAAGAAAACGTCAAGAACCGTGATGATCACATCCCTTTTCCAATCCATTCTCCTACCATATCCCTTTCCCAATTCGTTCTCCTACTATATCCTTTTCCCAATACAATTCAATGATCCACATCACCCAAATCCCTCAAATCACCGCTTAATGAGCATTGCCAATCTCCATACGCTTCTTGAGCCTATAAGCAATAGCCCTCTTGCGCGCCGCCTTCGTCTGAGTGAAAGCGACCGATCCACCGAAAGGACCAGCAGCAGCGCCGTTGCGAACGCGAGCAACGCAGACATTATTCACACCCGCGACGGTAGCATCGCAGGTCATACCCGCCGGCATCATGACAGTCATCGGGAACTCAGTCGTCGTGGCGAGAGAGATACCCTGGACACCGAGGCCGGGGACGTCCTTGGCGACTTGCGCCTTTTGCATGGCGGCTTCGGAGGTCCCGCCGGAGGTACCGTCGACGGCGGCCTCGAAGGGACCGGCACCGTCCTGGTTGATCTGGGAGTAGTGTTAGTTTGTGAAGGGTACGATGGGTAGGGAGAGCGTACCTGACGAAACGTCATGTTGATGCTGCCATCGTCACCGGCGGTGGGCAAGCCAGAGTCAGAACCCTGGCCAGCTGCAGCAGCGACACGGCTCTCTGGGGGGCCGCTAGCCTTGGTTCCGCCTCCACCGAGGAGACCAGCAATACCGGTAGCGCCACCACCACCAGCCGCACCGCCAGCCGCACCTCCAGCCGCGCCGCCGCCGAGAAGGCCACCGAGAAGCTGCCTCCTCTGGCCGCCTTGGGCGTTCTGGGGGATGTTGTCTTCGACGCCAGTCGCGCCGGAAGCTCCCTTGTTAGTGGGAGGAGCAGCAGCTCCACTAGTGCCCATGAACGCTGCAACCATGACGGCAGCGTCGACGGGGCCATTGCCCTGGGTTTTGCCCAAGGGTCCGGTCGCGCCGGAGGCGATGTCTGAGTCCTTGATGATGGCAGTGTCGGCTTGTGAACCGCAACCGCTGGGGTGAAGGTTAGTATTGATGTTGGAAAAGAGATGGGTGGAGATCGTACTTGGAGGAGCAGTCACGGGGAGTGCCGTCAGCGACTGTAAGACCGGGCATGTTGACGCCGTTGGCGCCGTTCATTGAGACGACCATGCCGTGAGCGGAAACATAGCTCGCTAGACCAGCGGCGAGCGCAATTTGCTTGGTGAAGTGCATTGTGGAGTGATAGATTAGAAGATGTTAAAGGAGATGTATTAAAGACAATTATATGACACCAGGCCACGTGAGGAGAAGGGGTGGGAGTTGGGAGAAGAGGATGAGGCTGATGAGATGATTCCCTGAACGCTGTCCTCTACATCTAATATATACTTTTCACCAACCTCACTCTGCATCCTCATCCGATGACTCGACTCTCGTAGCCTTTCGGCAACGAGCCAATGGCGATATTTTCCAGCACCAGAGCTCCTTGGTCAAACAATCTGCCTGAACTTCCAAGAGGTGTTGTCACTGTTGCAAGTCGTGGTCGCAGCGTTGCTTGCCTCATGGGAAGGTGGGGTGGAGACTTGGCTGTACGATCGCGTTTCTGTTATGACCTTGGCTGCATCAGAGACTTCATAGAGAGTTGAACCTGGGGTGAAATATGAGCGAAGCGGATTCGGTACCGACGGTTGGGGTGGGTGAGGGCGGTTTCGGTGGCTGTTGTGGCGGGGAGACATGGAACATGGTGTGTTTACTTCATGGGCGTCGTTGCTGGTTTTAGAACCTGCTTAGGGTTTGCTACTGTAGGATTGTTTAAAGAAATGATAAGAGTGTCTATACCTTACCATGTTCCCATCCGTAATGCCAATTGTTCCTCATTGTCGCTTGTTGGGGAATCTCTCAATCGCGTGGTGCGTAAATCTACACTCATGCATCCCCCAAAGCCAGGATTTGCTGACATGTCAAACCCATCAACGATCAGAGTGCTGGGTATCAGACAAGCTACAGGTGAAAACTAGCTTACCGTCTTTGATAGCCAGGCTTGGCGTTGATTGACCATCGTTTCATTCTGCGTTTTAGTAGAAAGACCACTCAAAAAACGCGAAAGTTTAAAACAATTCGCGCCTTGTTTGAGACCTTGAAAATGAGGGAACCGAGGAAGCGAGGGGCTCGAAAAGATTATCAGTGGTCGGATTGGTGGTTTGCCAATTAACAGGCTATGTGCGATCCGGTTACAGTCGTGGAGCTAGGAAGCATCTTCAAATCAGGCTTTTAGTTTGGAATGACCGAACCCGGGTTCGAGTTCACTGAGGTGTAGATTATTTGTCGGTGATTGATGCTGTCGGCATCTGGCCTCCACTTACAATAGGCGATGCCAAGACCTCCCTCCCGCGAGCGACCATGCGGGCGTCTTTTGAAGTCTGCGACTATACTGCATGTCCATCAAGCTGACACAATGTCATGTTGAGCTATGGGTACCTTGTTGGTGGCCTTCTACTTCCCACCATTTTCACCCGACTCTTACTTCTTCAGGCTACGAAGGTGAAACGTGATGGCTAGTCTTTACCGATTTGACATTGAGGTCGCACCCGTGCTAGGTTGAACTGAAGATGGGGGTTTCAAAGCCGATGTTTGCTCGACCTGTCTTGAGTTAGTTATCAGATGGTTTGTATGTGGCATTGGGCGAGTACGTCTATACTTCGGCCGACTGTTTCTCCGGACCCGCTTCCGTGAGGATGACGATGCCGAGGTAAAACAAGGTGTCGGCATCGCGTCTTCCGACAAAGTTAAACACCACGTCTCCTTCACGATAATCTGCTCGCCTCCCTTCAGATGTCTTCCGAGATCCTCATTGTGGGCGCTGGTGCCATCGGAGCCTTCTACGCGTCGCGACTTGCGCAGGTTGACAATGTGAATGTTGCCGTTATTTGCCGTTCCAACTATGCAGCAGTGAAAGAGCACGGCTTCAAGGTCACGTCTCCGCAGTACGGTGACTACACATACACCCCATCACACACGTTCGCCAATCCCGATGAAGCGCGTAAGAGTGGAATACAATGGGACTACATCGTCGTAAGCACAAAGGCGCTGCCCGACGTGAGCGACGACTCGGCCATCCTAGAGGGCCTGGTGTCCGATAAGACGGCCATTGTGCTTATTCAGAACGGGTTGGGCGTGGAAGAGCCATATGCGAAGCGCTTCCCACAGGCTGCGATATGCAGTGCCGTGACGATTGCAAGCTGTGCACAGACAAGCCACGGCCATATCAAGCACAACCGATGGACGCGGATAAACAGCGGACCGTACCTCCCTCATCTCGATACGGGGGGCGCGGAGAGCGCAGACGCAAAGATGGTCGAACAGAATAATGCCTTCGTCGCGCTGCTGAAGGAGGGCGGCATCAAGGACGCTGAAGCCTACGACCACGCCAAACTGCAGCTCGTCCGCTGGCACAAGATCGCCATCAATGCCTCCATGAATCCGTCTTCCGTGCTCAGCGGCTGCGTGTCCAACAACGCCATGTCACTCGACTCGGAGCTCTCTATCCATCTGAAAGGCGTCATGGAAGAGGTCCTCGCCACAGCACCCAAAGTCCTCGGGAAACCCTTGCCCAAGGAATTCGCAACACCAGAGCAGATTTTGCGCAGCACTCAGCGGAACACGAGTGGAAGCAAGCCCAGCATGGCACTGGACTGGGAAGCCGGCAAGACGATGGAACTGGAAGTTATTCTGGGGAACCCGATCAGGATAGCCAGGGAAAGAGGTTTCGAAATGCCTAGGCTGCAGACGTTGTATGCGCTGCTGCGAATGGCGCAACAAGCCAGAACAGAGGCGAAATCGAAGAGCAAACTGTAAGCCGGGATTTCAGGCTTCAAATCATGTCTTCTCCCACCTACGTGCGTAGTACGTGTTCATCCAACAATACACAGATCCTCTTGAGCCCTTCATGCCGTCCGGTCGGTATGCCAAAACCCCCAACCTCAGCTCCCTTCAGAAGACTACGGGGTTCTCTCAAATTTATTTTTGTCAGCGCTCTCACAATGTATACTCTAAAAGGCATTCTTCGCTCGAGCTGACGACTACGGACATTGCGCATGTCGGGGGTGTTTGGGGATCAACGGCTGGCATCAGCCGCCAAGCTCAAGTCAGCAGTATTGAAACGAAACAATTTCCCGATCTCCGAGAGTCTTGGTGCCTTCTCCCCGCATTATCTACATCTAGCCTGTTATTTTTGGTACTGCGTTTGCGAGATCGTCGGATCAGTCAGTCGTGTGGGCATGAACGAGGTCATACAGCTGAATGGATTATGACAGCGTGATACACTTGACGCAGATGCGTTACTTATTAACCTTTACTGTACTTATTACTACTTTTGCAACAGCTATTGGGCAAAGATCGTCTGTCTTGGTGGAGGCGCAGAGGTAAATGCATTGGCGTGTCGACCAGAGACAAGAGTAGACTTACGGCCCCTATATACTCCGCGAGCGCTGAGCACATTGGAGTACCTAAAAGTCTCACGAAGCTTACTACTCGCCCTCCTTCTATTCGACTTATATATAATACCTCGTCGAGCACGTCACAATAGTCTAAACCAAACCACTGCAGTCTTTTTAATCGTTCCTTAATTCCGTCAATTCCTGTATCAAACTTATTTCTGCAAATCTGACTTTCTTTCCATTCTCTATCTTGACAAAAATACCCGCACCATGAAGTCCTCATTCATTCTCTCATCTCTCCTCTCCCTCGCCATAGCAAGCCCCATTATCCCTCGCGATGAATGCGCATGCCCCAGCGTCATGTGTCTCCAATCCTTCCCTGACGTACGTCACCCCCTCTCCTTTCCCCCTCATCTAACATCACCCAGAGCTGCGAATGCGAAGCCGATGCCCTATCCGCCTGCGCCAAGACCCTACCCTCTACCTGCGACCAGTCCGTCCTCGAACAATCCGACGCATGCATCGCCGCCCTAGAAACCCCGAAGCCTATAAACCGCCACAACACAACCACGCCCACAAACTCCACATCGCCTCTCGGCCAAAAGTGCGGATCTTGGACCTACCCGAACTGCCCTGCTGGCTACAAATGCTCCTATGACGATAACCCGCCCTACATTACCGACCTCCCCGGCATCTGCGTTCTCCGCAACGCCACCTCCGGCGTCGGTGACAGCTGCGGGTCTCGCGGCCAGAAGCCGTGTCCCCGCGACTTGTACTGCGACATGTCGGGCGTGGACCCGAAGATCGCGGATGCACCGGGGAAATGTGCGATTAGGCCAGTGAACGGTACTCTTCTTCCTTCTACAGGACGACCGACACATACCGAAAAGCCCAATACCCTGCCCTTCAGACCCACTGGCGTGATTTCCCACCGTCCCACTTTCGTGCCTGGAAACCACACCAGTCCTATCGGTCAGGGGTGTGGGTCCAAGGGTCTGGAGGCCTGTCCTACTGGCTTCAAGTGCAGCTTCGCGGCAGTTCCTTCTGGTGTCATGGACTGGCCCGGGAAGTGCGTTCCCGCAACTGGTTCCATTGGGCTCCCTGTTACCTCTAAACGACCGACTCCTGTCGCTACCACATATACCCATCCTAGCATCTCTATCAAGCCGACCTTGACTCCTATTCCTATTCCTAGTGCTAGTGTCAGTCATATCCCTAACCCCTCGGGATCGGTCTGCGGTGGCTTTGCGGGTGTGGAGTGTGGTGATGGATTGTCGTGTGTTCTTGATAGGAAGTGTGTTGAGAGCAATACTTCGGATTGCCAGGGTAGATGTATTGTCGCTGGTAGTGCGTATGTGGAGTAAAGGTATGCATGGGATTGTTTTTTTGAGTCTGGGGTGGCCCCGGGTTCTGAAGTTCTTCTTTTGGCTGGAGCGGGATCTGCTTTTGGGGGATGGATTGAATTGGGTTATAGGTTGGAAGGGGGAGTGTGGATGGCTTTTCGGATGACTGGCGTCCTGGTGAAGCTTCTTCTGCTATGATAGATAGATCACTTCTGATACAAATTTTGATCAGTTGGTCAATACATCGCTCGGTATATGTTAAATTTGGTGTCGTCTATTGAGGTTCGCAGCCTTGCAGAACCTCCGAGACAGATTTGGTAACACATGAATACTCAAGACGGTATCGAGGACATGTACCACGTCACTCCGAGTGCAGCGCTAGAGAGCTACCTACTCAAAGGATATTTCTGATGAGAAATTTCTTGAGGTAGTTCCAAGGTGGTGGTTAGGGTGGGTGCGCGCATAGCTGCCAAGATAACACTAGCCAATTATATGTGCAGTTACAGTCCCCCTCCCACGCTAAAAATTGCAGTGAAATGTCTGGCTGGCTGGCTGGCTTGCGCATAGAGAGAAATTCCGATCCGACGCCTATTCGACCCATTGCCAAATTACCATACTGACACTTCAGCTCCCCGACACTTCCATACCCACCTACCAAGTTCTAAGATCCCAAACATCGCAAACCACTCTCAAATTCCCAGCTAATCCCCCCTCCCTCAAGAGTCAAGACAAACAATCATCTACAAACGTTACCTACAACCCAAAATTCCCGAGACCTCCAAACAACCTAATCTCGCTACAACAACCGTACAACTACCTCCACGATACACGATCCCATTTAGCCCTAACGGAACCGCATTAGCCTAAACACGTACGCATTCCCATTAAATGGACTGCCTTCTTTCCCCCTCCAGGGGGCTAAACATTGCAGTGAAGTTTGTTTGCGATTTTCGCGTGACACTTTGAACATAAATATCGATAGTAAGGGTCGTTACTGCAACCCTGCGATATCATTAATGAGGACATTGGAATGACACCGGTAAGGCTAATCTAAGTGCGTTAATTGATAGTAGAGGCTTGAAATTGGGATTTGAGGTGCCTTTTTCTAGATACAATGTTCCCATCTCAAGCGTAATTAAGTTCTGGGATTCATAACAGAGCACAAGATTGATCGTGTGGACTTTTACACAGAGATCAAGGTTGCGGTGGAACTTGGGTGTACTACTATTATAACTAGGAACTCGGCAGTTAGATTTCTTTGTAGTGGGATCGTGTTAGAGTTTAGTGGGAATGGGAAGCCGGGGATATGAAGACAAGGAAACTGCATGTCATTTGTTTCGTCGAATTGGATGTCCTGGATGGGATTTCGTGTACAAAATATTCTGTAATGCCTGGCAAGTTGCGGGTGTGGTTTGAACCTCTCGTGTTGTCAGCCACGAAGGCCATCTGCTTCGTTGCTAGAGATGGGTGCAGATTTACGTAGTCCTTCTATTAAAGTAGTAGCAAAGCATTATGCACATTGGATCTATTAGAAATCTGTTACATTCCCAGATTGAATTAAACGACGATGGCTCCATGGTCCAGCAACTATCCGTCGAAAAATGGAAAAGTCGACCAGTGGACTCTAGATATTGTGCAATTTACTTGTCATCCTCGTGCCCAAGTGTCTTGTAACGGGTGCATAGCCTAGTTTCCAGTGGCGCCGATATAGCCTATCTTCACTTGTAAGTACAAATATAGCAGCTGAGTAGTCCCTGTATCTTCCCGCTTTCGTGAGAATAGAAAGAATGCGAGTTAAATAAAGTAGAAGGTATCCGCTTTTCGGCCTTATTTCATTTGTTGTAGCTACCCCTCACTATCAGCCTCGTACAGCCCCTCGCCCGGGATAAATATTGTAGGGAAAGGACAGGAAGTTACGAAACTTCTGACATCGTGTACACTCTACTGAGATACCTACACAATCACTAGTCAAAGACTGCAACCAATTCTCCTAGTCTCCAGATTTAAAATGATACACATATTGCTAGGGAAATATAATTCTCCCCATTAGATCGCCCAAAATACTAGACAGCAAGATAATATCGCTATATGGAAATCAGCATCCCATGACCTCGATTCTCTCAAGGCCTCCCTCGTCATTCCAATGACTTGGATCGATGCGGCATCACTCTTTCGCAAGAATCAACAGCTTCATGTTCAAGACAGGCAACACTTTTCAGCCTTGCCTTGGCTAGCCTGTTCGACCGGGCTAAAGATTGCAGTGAAATCTCACTCCGACCCACCGGTTTTCAGCTTCGAGGCTGTGGTGTAGAGTGTGAACATTCTATTGGGCAAACCTATTAACCAAGAACACCTCGCCCAGGCTAAAGATTGCAGTGTAAATTTGCCCAACATCAACAAATTAGCGTGATTAGACGCCGCCCAAGATAACAGTCGTAGTCAAGGCCCCCTGGCTCACTAGTTGTTAGCCTTAAGGCTGTGGTGTACTTACGTTAACATCCTATTAGAGAGAAAAGCCAACCAAGTACACCTCGTCCGGGCTAAGAATTGTAGTGAAAGGCGTGTTACCTCTCGAGCTTACGTAATAATCCATCATAGATCTCAAGTGCTCCTGGACGGGGGAGGGATAAGAAAAAAGATAGTCAAGCATAAGCGCAAATCCCACATCTCCACATATTCAATCTCCATATCAAGCCAATGATGATGAAAAAGCATAATCACACAAAGTGCCAATACAATTCGCGATTCCCAAATCCTCATACTCAGGTATCTAATCTGCACACACATAGAAGAAGCCGTACTAATACAAAGCCACCGCTTCATCAGCACCTCATACCAAGATATCCCCACCATTCTCACATTCTCAACAGCATGCGCAGAACATCTCCCTTCTTATCACCGCCCTCCGCCCCAGTCCCAGCGCCCAACCCATCCTTCGGACCCACCGGACTCGTCGCAGCGAAGAAGAGAACCTTGATCGCGATAGCGAAGCCCGCGTGCAGCGCCAACACGACAACGAGCAAGACCTTCGAGGTCTTTGCTTCGGTGGAGCTGAGGACAGGGTAGAGGTTGCGGAGCAGGAAGAATGCGGAAGCGGCGAAGCCGAGAGCGACGAAGATGAAGTTGAGGACTATGAGAAGTTAGTGCGAGATTGTGACAATTGGGGGAGGAAGGACTTACTGTTAATCGTACTGACGCTAATCAAAGCCACGGGAATCCATATCAAATTCGCATACCCATAAAGACAAATACACTCTAAGAGATTCGCACTCTCACTCCCATACCACTTCAACACAGCCCACAATCCCGCGGGCACAATCGCTGTATACCCATACACCATTCCCGCGCCCCCACTCAGCAGCTTGAAGTCATACGCAAAGTGGTCCTTGCCCTGATGCGCGAGGTACTGATTTATCGTTCCGGTAAGGAAAAGGATGACGACAACGGTGGTCGCGATCCACACAGGGCCATAGAGATCAGGATTTCCCTCAAGCACATCGAGGAAGTTTTGGCGCGGGTAGAGTACCGACGTGCAGCGCTGAATGACGGAATTCGTGTCGACGTCGAAGGCTTGGGCGTAGAAGGCCAATGTCCAGAGATAGTGTTTGCGCGAGGGGGATGCCGAGGCGGGGGTGGGGAGGAAGCCCGTGGATGTGTCGGGCTGGATCTTGTTGCGCGAGTTGGGCGCGTTCTCGAAGTCTAGATGATTGGGTTAGGAATAGTTCCGGTGGGAATAGAGAGATATGGGGAGCTTACTGGAGCTGTGGAATTCGAGGTCCTCTTGTAGATCGGTATGGCCTAGGTCGCCCTGTGTCTTCTGTTAGCCTCCTTCGCCATTGCTGAGCCGGACTGGAGTGATGTGTACCTCTTGGTCGACATCGACGACGACATCGTATCCTCTGTTTGCCATGGCTGCGGACGTTGTTTATGTTCGGAAGTGATGAGCTAGCTAGAGCTCTTCGGCCAGATTGCGTTGGACGTCAGATGTCGCGATGATACGGAGCGATGACAGGGTCAGGATTATCCGGAACAGGACATGTCCTGCTTAGTCATACATCATTGACTCGGCTGCAAACTGCACGACGGGTGTAGATACATCTTTCAATACATGACATATATGAATACTCATTTATTATTAACGATAGTCAGAGAGGCGATCGTTTGAAGGGGATATTTAAAGTTTTGACGTTCGCACTTTCGAATGTGGAGATTTCCACTGCAATCTTTAGCCCGGCGAAGGGCACATGTCATAGAGTATATGTAGTTTCCGCAACCGTAAAAGAGATATATACCGACTCTACAGCCCCGAGTGATACTGATAGAGGGTCGTGAGACCCAGCGACCATATCGAGGATACCTTGCTTACAGCAGAGCGCAAGCAACTACAGACCCCAGACCCCCTTCCCAATCAAGCCTCCGCGACAGTAAACATTAAGTTAATCTCCCCGTCCTTATCGGCACACCACACCGAAACACTCTCAATCTGCCTTTTCTGCCCAAATACCGATTTATGCGTGATAAGAATCATAGCACTGCCCCTTCCATTCGGGCTAGCTAGAAGCGCATTGAACCCCTCCTCTCCCTTCGTAAACGTCTTGCGGTTGTCCCATAGATACTTACCGCAAGTTTTGAAGTCGAGGGCTTCACCCAGGACATGTTTGATGGCATCCTTGGTGTATCCGTTTGCGACATCGGAGGAGAAACTATGAGGGGGGAAGACCGGTTTAGTATAATATAGTATCAAGAGCGAGCGCGCCGAATAGACTGCTCGATAATAGCAGGTGAGGGGTTACTTACATATAGCGTAGATTGCCGACTGCCTTATTCTTTTCCTTGGCCACGCGCTGCCAGTCAAGGAAAGCGATATCGTGCCAGCTGCGGAGACTGGGGAGCGTGGTGACGGGCGGATGCTGTTTCGAGCCCATGTATTCGGCACCGAACTTCCGCCACGCGACTATAACGCCCTGTTCGACATTGAAGAGGGTATCGAAAGAAGCTTTTGTCGCCTACGCGCGGGGGGATATCAGTCATCATTTCACACATTCATGCATTCAAACAAAGTCCAGAATAAAAGCTCCCCACAATGCCCAGCACAACCTACAGGAAATTCACGCCCATCATGCGTAGTCTTCGTATCATGCTCGTACTCCGCAAGACTCCACATCCCGCTGTCCTCGTCGATAGGGTCAACATGCAATTTCTCCAACGGCTCCGACAATTCCGGTCCCATTCCGAACTGAATAGGAGACCAGTCCATTATGGACGCGGTATACCCCCAGTCCTCGAAGGCCTTCGCATCGGTGAACTGGCTGGCCGCGGTGGTGCGGGTGTTCTCGGGGCGGAGGGAGCGCGCAGCTACCGAGTCCTCGCTCGACATCATGCCCACTAGCGTACAGCCTTGGTTGAGGAGCTCCGTGTACTCTTCATCCGTGTACTTGGCACCGTCGAAGGCGGCGATCTGCACGAGAGAGTCTGGGGCGAGTGAGCGCTTGGTGGTTTGGGGAATTGAGCATCCTTGCTCTTCGTTGGTGGGGAGAGGAAGGGAGGGTGACGCGAAGAGCGCGATTGCTAGGATGGCGAAGAGATTCATTGTTGTTAGGGCTTAGACGCTGGAGTTGGGGGTCGAATGAGCGTGGTAGGATGGGAAAAGGCGGGGAGATATAATCGCGATGTTGTGCAGGTCTTTGAGGAGAGGTGCTTGCTGCTTTCACTGGACCGGACCGGAAAATCTATCTCGGAGTACTAGAGTCGTGGTTTCGTTTGTCACTCTCAAACGACTTTGAATATGATACCGATTACTCGGACTTTCGAGTTCCAACGTTGACCATGGTGGACGCGATGAGGGCACTGGAGATGTATGTGTCATTAGAGTGGCTCACTGCAAATGAGTGAGACTCTAGTGTGGTCAGATCGCATAATTTGAGTCTTGACAGCAAGGGTAACAATGAAAGAGAAGATAGTTGAGGTAGGCTAATCCATCAAACCAATCATGTCTACCCTATATATTTCCAAGTCGGCAGAGAAGGTATTTATAACAGTAAATCATCGAAAGGAGAGACACTAGCATGATAGGTTCCTGCCACACAAGCCCACTCTGGAGAAAAGCAGCATTCGTTGATACTCAGATGGTATGAGATATATCGCATTGAATGGGAGGCAGGCGTATTTGGAGGAGGCCGCGGCGTGAGGCACTATAATCTTGTACAATAGTAGCAGAAGTCGTAAGAACAATAAAAGAAGCAATGCACGATGATGAGTAACCGGATGGGCAGGGGGTATAAGATGACTGGGGAGGTTTGAGAAATTAGGAACAGCTCTACGGGGCTAAAGATTGCAGTGAAGTTGGAGCGGGGGTGGCGTAAATCAGGGCGATGTTGGTCATGCGAGGGATACATGTACGTTGGTAGGACAGATGAACCAGGGTTGTATTTTCCAATGATATCGCTAAGACTAGGATATATTCATGATCTTCCTGTCAATCTACAGAGCTGAAGACTCACAGTGACGAATCAGAAGTTCGCCGGTCAGTTCACCGGTAAATCCTCACAGCTAGCTCTAGGGGGCTAAGGATTGCAGTGCAACGCGTCGACAATCAACAGTTACCAATCAATTCACCGGTGAGTCTCCACGACCTGCGGTGAAAGGCGAAGTCCGAGGTGCGCGCAAAGTTGTCTCGACGAGGCTACCAATTAGAGTGCCAAATCAACAGATTACCGGTCAGTTCACCGGTGCAACGAATTTATATTCTCAGTATCGATCATTCGATCAGTTTGAGGAAACACGAGCACCTCCACAAGGCTTAATATTGCCGTGAAAAATTGGCGCTGCACGTAAATTAACCAAACCAATGAACCGTGATTCCATTTGCCAATCATATCGCTAGGGCAGTGGTACATTCATGATCTTACTATGCTGAAGACTACAGTGACGAATCAACAGATAACCAGTCAGTTCACTAGTAGATCTCTATAGCTAGCTCTAGGGGGCTAAAGATTGCAGTAAAAAGGGGCTTTACATACTTAGCGTTCTTCAGCAACGTAAATTCTACAATTATATTCGCTAGGGTAGTAGTACATTTATAATCTTACTATACTAAAGACTACAGTGACGAATTAATAGATAACTAGTTAGTTCACTAGTAGATCTCTATAGCTAGCTCTAGGGGGCTAAAGATTGCAGTGAAAAGGGGCTTCACATAGTTAGCGTTCTTCGGCAACCTGAATTCTACAATCATATACTCCACTTTGGTTACACTTCTTCAATAACAGCATCCTCAGGCTGTAGAATCTCTATACAAATAGATATCAGCACGGTTACTAGTTCTTGAGCAGATTTGCTTGCTCCGATAGGCCCTTGAGTCATCTACGGACTTACAAAAGATATTATATTGTAGACGGAACAGCTTACTTATACAAAATCCCACCAGGATCCTTCCATTGCCATCCGCTTACCGTTTTCTACCAATCAGAAATCATTGTTATAGTTCTACTGTTGAAGTGCTGAGACCCTATTATTGAGAAACGCAGTATTAACCTATCATTGCAATTCTCCAAGCAAATCACTGCGGGCCCCGTCCCGTCTTCCGTATTGGCTAATTTTCGCTGTAATCTTGAGCCTTATAGAGTAGTCTAGATCAATTCCCCGGCATCCTCTGATCGCGTTCTCTCAGTTCCGTGAGTCACGTCGATATGGGTTCTTGCAAACAACAGTCCATGTTCACAGTATCTGCGTACTCACTTTCCTCAATCACACTTTCCACCTAACTATCCCCAGCCTGATACACAAGGGGACTACAATATCTAATCCAAAGAAAAGCAGTGACGTATATAGAGGCTCAAGCACATGAGCGATCTTTTGTTCCGTGATGTCCGGGGGCTGTGGGCCGTTCACTGCAATTCTTAGTCCTGTAGACCTACTCCCAAGGCTAAACTCTGCACACACAAGGCAGTGCTCAATGCCCACCTTTACTCCGATACGTGGTCTAGTCGCCGCACAAACCTTTCTTTCCTATCCTATCCCACCCGACCTTTCGCTTTCGCGTTGCCCGAGGAAAAAGGGACAAGGAAGTATGAGGGAGGGAGGTCGGGCGCTGAAACCCCACCAGTTCTCGGATTCGGATGCGTTTGGTTTTTAGCGAGTATTGAGGCCGGCCACGTCAGTAGAGATGAAGATGAGATGAGATAAGATAAGGGCAATGCATATAGAGCAGTGTTCGCGGTGTTCGCGGCGGTGTATGTAGTGCAAGAAATAGAAGGAAGTATTAATAGTGTAGAAGAGGGATAGTTGGGGGGGAGGGGGGGGGCGTATCGCTAGTGTTAGGGCGTATGTCCGTTTCCGCGTTTCTAGGAGTCATCTCCATCTCCATCTCC
>MU006806.1:306250-317551 GCA_010093635.1 Massarina eburnea CBS 473.64
CACACACCACCCATAAAAAACCAACCCCCACACAAACACTTCCCACAAACAACGAGTCCATATCGATGACAACACACGAATTGACTACTCGGTAATTCGACGAGATTCTCATCGTGCTCGGTATCGGAAAGGAGTGGGGAGCCCGGCAGTATTACTACAATTACTACAATTATTGCGGAGGGGGGGTGAGAGTACAAAGTTGTTAGTTAGTAGGAAGAAGAGAAGTCGCAAACAACCAAAAAATCACAAAGAGGAACGAGAATTGCTGAGTCCATTTTGATAGAGAATATACGAAAACTTGGGTATAATGCTACTAAACGGTCCGTACTTTTTCCCCCTTTACCATCACCATCAACTAAAATGATCCCCATGATCACCCAATCCAACCCTCATCCCTCCCATCCTTATACCCCTCCTCCTCATCCTCTCCCTATCCTCCCTCTCCCTCTCCAATCTCATCTTTTTCTTCCGTTCATACACCGCCCTGACCGTCCTCTTCGTGCGTTCAGCACCCTCGCCAAAGTTCGTCCGCGCAAGCTCGACCACAGAGTCAATCTGCTCAGGCGTATACACGAAATTCCACGTGGACAAGAAATCCGACGTCTTGGGGTCGGCCTTGGGCACTTTAGGGTTCGCCAGGAAAGGGAAGTAGATGACGGCGAGACCGGCATCGTCCCGAGTGATCTCCCAGTCATCCTCGACGAGTTTGGATTCCGGCGGCTCGTCGGTGGTGGTTCGCTCTTCGATGGAGCCGACCCAGACGTTGCAGTATCCGAGGTCTTTGTACTTTCCAGCTTTCTTTCGGGGCTTGTCTTTCTCTTTCGCTTCTTCTATCTTTTCCTGGGCTTGCTCCTCGGTTTTCGCCTTGGCCTTTTCCAAATCCTGCTCCAGCTCTTGGACAGTTTCATCGGCAGGGGGCCATCCAGCGCCGACGGGCCACCCTTTGATGCCGCGCTGCCGAGCGTAACCATCGGCGACCTTGAGCCAGTTGTCCGTCTTGACATCGGCACTTGCATCGAAGGCGATCAGTATGTCCACGTTTCTGCCGGGTCGAAGGAGGGGGTAAATAGGCAGGTTGTTGCTCATGCCAGCGTCCATCAACTGAAAGTTGCGTGATTCGTATATGCTTTCGGGAACGGTAGGGGGTAGACGGTCGCGCATGCCGAGGGCGTAGTTGGGAATGACGGCTGGATTGATGGGGTGCACCTTCCTAAGATCATTGTCGCGTTCGGAAATGACCGAATCGAGACCAGCAAAGCCTACGAGCCCGCGGACTGCGGGCCGAATCTCTTTATAGTAGTGTGAAAGTGTTGCGCAAAAGGCGCTGCCCCATATACCCATAAGCATGGGAACCCGCACTTCAGGTAATGCAAGACCGTTGTCACGCCAGACGGTCCTGCCGTTTTCGAACGTACGGCCAAGCGCCCACGTCGGGATGCCCGCCTGTAGCTCCTCGCACCAGAACTCGTACGGGGTGAATCTACGCAAGTTAGTGAAATGTCACATATTGGGTTGTAGAAACTTACTCGAACCACTGGAACCACGCCTCCTTCAGCGCCTTTGCTTCCGCAGCTATCGGGTCTTTCATATCTGACTGCTCTGCCAGAGGGATCTCGTGGCGCACCGCAGTGTATATTGGCAATGGTTGGGAGCCATCATCGGTGTAGCGTCGCTGTTTGGAGACCTTGAAGTCATCCGCGTCCACCGAAAGAGTCCCCTTAGGTACGAGTAATCTTGCAGCAAGCAGGACACCGTACACATCAACGATGCCGAAGTCTGCGTCGGGAATCCCTTTCGCCTTTTCGACCAATCCACTGAGTAGACACTTGTTCGTCGGTGCGCTGGCAAGCAGCTCCAGTGCATCTAGTGGAAAGGCAATATGCACGCCGAGTCGGTTCTTGAGGTGGCGTATAAGTCTGGCGTGGCTCCGCTCAGTGATGTTGGAGTAATACAAGGTTTGCAGCCAACAGCTCCCGCTCACGCCTGCCGTATACGTCACACAGTCGAACAGGCCTTGCTCTTGCGCCGATAGATACGACGACGTTCCGGCGACCAGTGCGCGCAGTCCCCCACCCGACCCGCACATGGCGATGATGGGCACATCGGCTGGATGCATCTTGTCTTCGGGTATGTCGAGATAGCGCGCCAATGCACTCTTCGTGAACAGCTGTCGCTTGTCCCGGAACTTCTCCTCTTCGGCGCATAGATCGTTGGACACGCGCACCGAGGCGTCCCAGATGATCTCGGGGTTGATCTCAGGATCGTTCGCCTCGTACCAGATCTCCTCGGCGAGTGAGCCCGTTTCCATAGAGAGCTCGCTCTGCAGCTTCCTCAAGAAGCCGGGCAGCGCCTTCGCCCAGCTGGGCATCACATAGTCGACGAGGCTGTCCCCCAGCGAGGAGACCGACTGCGGGGCCTCGGTGATCTTCTTGGTGATCGTCTGCCATGCCGACTGCTGGTCCTCCACTTTCGGCTGATGGCCATCGTTTTTCACGCGGCGCGTCTGTGGCGGGGGCTTCTGATCGCCGCTGCTGGTGTCGCCGGAGTCGGACTCGTTGATGTGTTTCTCAGCTTCCTTGGAGCTGGTAGACGTGACCCGTTTCTGGCCTCGGCCGCGTGGAAACCATGAAGGTTCAGGCGCATCGAGAAGCGTGGGGCGCAGAAAGGTGCACCGAGACGAGGACGAAGTTAGATAGCCAGCAGCAGCCGTCGCAAGGAGGATTGGTGGGCCATAGCGAAGACACAATGCCGCTGCTGGACGGCTATAGAGAAGAGAGCGTGCTGAGTGCAATCTGTCCTGTGTCATTAGCAGGCTACTTGGAGGCCGCAGCACACGAACATGCCTTCGATGAGCTCCCCGCCAGGTCATCTTGCAATGCGAAAAGAGCGACTGGAGTGAAGATGCACGGGAAAAGGAATCTACAAAGGCCCGCGGGGGCTCACCAAAGTCAATTGGGCATGACGCCACGCATGGTCAAGGGCAAATCTACATGATGCAATTCCGGTTTTCGCTGGGAATCCAGTCCGACTTATCGCGCGCCAAGAGAGCGGTCTTCGCAAAGGACGGGCAAGTCTACCGGCACAACTGTCGCAGACAGGAGCAGAATGGCAGCAGAGCGTGGTAGCAATCGCTCCCGAATCCGGGGCGCAGAATGCTTGTTTCTTCTCTGGTCGACGGCTGCAGCAACATCCTCCAGGGCCGGCCGACGTGGCGCGGGTAAACAATGTTCCGTGCAGCGAGCATGTCAACCACGTCAACGCCCCATCAACTGCCCAGGCATAAAGGCATCCGATTAACGTTTTAAGAGGCCGATTGTGAAGCGGCGAGCCCTGACCCGGCGTTCCTGATTTACCTGCGCGTCAAGGTGCTACCATGACGGATAGGCGCTCCGCGACTTGACAGCTTGTTAGCGCGGCCCCTGTTCCGTCATACATGGACCAGCGGTGCGACCCGCAGTAGCAACGCTCCGCAAGCTTCCCCACGCCTCACTGTTTCGTCCTTTAGGAGTTCGTCATGCGCTAGGAGGACTGGCCATGCTATTCATATCCCCCCATTTCCTAGTATTTTTATAATCACCGTGTTGGACTCTGCTTCCGCACCCATACCAATCGCTAAGGCGCTACCTGGTCCTTCACAGCAGGCACCATGGTCGGCCCACGCAAAGGCGCCTTCGCCGAGGAGAGCGCCGAGGTGGAGGTGCTCTTCGCGAACATGGACAAGATGAAGGCCTTGACGCGGAAGATCCAGGCCTCGAAGAACCGGCTGGAGACGAGCGGAAAGGCGGTTCAGGAGGCCATCACGCCCATCTACGGCAACACGCAGAAGTTGCAGGTCATGAACGGGAGTATGTTCTGCAGCCGACGCCAG
This sequence comes from Massarina eburnea CBS 473.64, assembly GCA_010093635.1. Classification (NCBI taxonomy): domain Eukaryota; kingdom Fungi; phylum Ascomycota; class Dothideomycetes; order Pleosporales; family Massarinaceae; genus Massarina; species Massarina eburnea. The sequence goes on from MU006806.1 coordinate 310,119, forward strand.
GGACACGACGCTGACACGCCCAAGACATCGACCGTGTTCTCGATGCGATAGACCGCATGCGCGCGCCGCTCGAACAGACGAACCAGGAGGACAGGATCATCAAGAGAGGCCTCGCAAACGTTGACCTCCGCGACTACATTGCCTCCCTTGACCGCACGAATCTGGCCCTGCAAGACCTCAACCGCACCAACTTCCGCGCAAACCAGGGCGCCGTCACCGAACTGACCGCCTTGGTGAAGGTCGGGACGAAGGAGTTGGAAGATGCTTTCCGGAACGTTGTCCTGGACACCTGTGCGCAAAAGGTCGACCCCCTGGAATACGTTGCTAAGAGTAGTTGCCCCCCTACCAGCTTCGCAGTGGTATAGACTAACAAGACACAGACAACCCTTTCCCGGTCATCGAGCCGGACCAGCTGTCGACACTACGGCTGATCAACACCCACATCTCCAACTCGTTCGCTCAACTTTCCCAAGCCGACTCCCGAGAAACACCGACACAGCGCATCTACGAAGAGCTCAGGGGCGACCACCTCACAAAGTCGCTGCAGAATTTGGCCGCGGCGTCGGTCAACACCACTAGGAAGATGACGGCGGATGCCATCTACAAGATGGGTACCAACGGCATCGGCATCTACGTGCAGGCCTTGGAAGGCTTGTTCGTGGCCGAGTACGAGAACATCACAAACATTTTCCCCCGCGACGAGTGGACGGCGACCTGCAACGGCACGTGCAACCTCCCGCTGAAGGACTTTGAGAAGACACTGCGCGAACTGAACGGACATATTCAGAGGAACCTGATGACCGACTGCTTCCTTGGATACGAGACGGTCGGCATCGTCTCCGGGCTTTCGGTGCGCATGGAGCAGAAGGTGTCGACGTTGAAGCGGCCCATCTACGACAGCGTGAAGCCGATCCGCGAGACGTCGAAGTCATCGCTGAACAAATTGCTGGAGGACACCAGGACGCAGGTGCAGACGCTGGTCGCATTGCCCCAGGACGGAGCAGCGATCCCTCTCACGTTGACCATCATGACGCGTCTGCAGGAGATGACCAACTACCTGCAGCCCCTTTCGGCCATTTTGGCGTCGTTGGGTGACGGCGGGTGGAAGGCGGGGTCGAACAACAATTCGTCCTCGTCGCTTCCCCTGGCGCTGGACGTTAGTCCCAACACGGTGCAGCTGTTTGAGCACTACTGCGCCGACACAATTGACAACCTGCTGCAGAACCTGGAAGGCAAGAGCAGGATGCTGCTGAAGGGAAAGAACCTGCAGGGAGTCTTCCTCAGCAATAATATCGCGGTGATGGAGCGCATGATCCGGTCCTCGGAGCTCGCGGCGCTGCTCGAGAACTACGTCAACCGCAAGCTGGAGCCGTGGAAGAAGAAGGCGGCAGCCATGTACCTGGAAGCGTGGCGGGAGCCCTCGGGCAACCTGCTAGACGTCCAGTACACCAATCGGAAGGAGCGGCCGCACTCGACCAGCGCCGGGCAGACCGACTCCGTCGCCATCGTCAAGGCGCTGGGCTCCAAAGACAAGGACGCGCTCAAGGAGAAGTTCAAGAGCTTCAACACGAGCTTCGACGAGCTCATCTCGCGCCACAAGACGTACAAGATGGAGCGGGAGGTGCGATCGCACCTGGGCAAGGAGGTGCAGAACATCATCGAGCCTTTATACGGCCGGTTCTGGGACCGCTACCACGAGATCGACAAGGGCAAGGGCAAGTACGTCAAGTACACCAAGGCGGACCTCGGCCAGATGCTGAGCGGGCTGTCGTAGGCTTAATTAGTAGACGGTGGCTGGCGCCATACGAAACATGTACCGCATAGTCTCTTGCAACTGGTCTCGACTAGGCCCAGAGAAGTTTAGGGTATAATCGTCTAGAGGCCTATCAGATAGCCAGGATTGAGCTATGTGGGGCGTTGCCGTTAACCTTAAGCCTTCGTACAGATGCTAAGGCATATGAAAACGCCCCACATAGCTCAATCCTAGCTATCTGATAGGCCTCTAGACGATTATACCCTAAACTTCTCTGGGCCTAGTCGAGACCAGTTGCAAGAGACTATGCGGTAATACTGATGAGGCCGAGTTTGACTTTGACCACCTGTGTACTAGTACCTATGGTGCTATGACTAGTACCTATGGCCAGGACGTGTGTTGACAGGCATGCCATCCAAACTATAAATGGACTGAGCAGCGGTCGGCCAGCCGGCATTGGGCATGGCGCCGCCAAGCTTCCACGGCGCGCGCAATTTCGTTCGCTTCGAGCTTGCGCTTGATTCAGGTTGATGGCGCACGTGACCGCTTCCCGTTTCGGGCGTGAGCAGCAATGCTACGCGACTACTCGCGCTGCTCAGCACAAGGCCGCACGGCAACGGCGAGCGCGCAGGCTGCCAATACCACGAAGCTCGCCCAGTAGTGTGCCCTCGCCCTCGCCCTCGCCCGTCCCAGCTGCACCTCGAAAAATAGCAAAAAGCCACGGCCGTGACTCTCTCCCGTGGCCGCTGCACGCTCGGCGAATTCTGATTGGCCCAGCGCTCCATCGTTGCCAATCCCTGCGCGGACCCCTTTCCTCCAGCCAGCACCGCGAACGCACCACGCCTTCCTCCAGCAACGTCGCAGCCTCCACCTCCCACGCCCTCGCCATAGACTCTCACGTCGTCTGCCCCGATCAGACGCCGACTGACTCTAGACTATCCATTGCTTCGAGTGCCCCAGTCGCTCAGCAGGCACCCCGAATTCACTGGTACGTCGAGCTCCCTCGCCAAAGTTTCACGATATTTCTCCAGATTATGGCCGCCGCTCGCGTCGCCCCATACATTATGTTTTGACATCGGAGACGGCCAGCCCCATCGCCCGCCGCCCTGAACTCTGCTGACCGCCGACCGAACAACAGAAGTCTCTCTCTTGACGGCATCTCGTCTGCGTCCGCAGTCCGCCTCTCACAATGGGTAAGGAGCTCCCCATCCAGCCCTCTGTGCCAGCCATTGTCCTACACGCCGACGCGGCCGCCCACTGGCCTGCCCGAGTGCCGCCCAAAGGCGCCGTGGCTGTCTCGGTGCGGCCGTGGCTGCCGTTGACGCTGCCCTAGCGATTGCACGCTGCACCGCCTGGCGGTCTTGCACATTTGACTGACACTGCACGCAGATTCCAACGGCGCATCCCCTACCGCCCCTACCGCTCCTATGCGTGCGTCCCCATCGCCCCCTGCGTCCGCCGCCGGATCGCCTCTTGATGAGCATTTGAACCGTGCGGCTAACAATGCGGCTTCAGCAGCGCCTCAGACCGTCTCGTCGACGAATCCGAAGCAGGCCGCATTGGCCGCGAACGACATGAACATCGTCCGCAGGAAGCTCACAGGATATGTTGGCTTTGCGAACCTGCCCAACCAGTGGCACCGTAAGAGTGTGCGCAAAGGGTTCAACTTCAACGTCATGGTCGTCGGTGCGTACACACAGCTCCCCCGATCCCTGGTGCCATGCTAATACAAACAGGCGAGTCTGGCCTCGGAAAGTCTACGCTGGTGAACACGCTGTTCAACACGTCCCTGTACCCGCCCAAGGAGCGCAAGCCGCCGTCTCTCGAGATCTCCAAGACGGTCTCGATACAGTCCATCAGCGCGGATATCGAGGAGAACGGTGTCCGTCTGCGGTTGACCGTCGTCGACACGCCCGGCTTCGGCGACTACATCAACAACGACGAGTCGTGGGACCCCATTGTTAAGAACATTGAGCAACGGTTCGACGCCTACCTCGACCAGGAGAACAAGGTCAACCGCATGAACATCGTCGACAACCGCATCCACGCCGTTGTGTTCTTCATCCAGCCCACCGGTCACTCGCTCAAGCCCTTGGACGTCGAGGTCATGAAGAAGCTGCACACCAAGGTTAACCTGATCCCCGTCATTGCCAAGTCCGATACCTTGACCGACGAGGAGATCAACGCTTTCAAGCTGAGGGTAAGCATTCACAATCACAAGCGCAGTGGACTTGGGCTAACGTGCATAGATTCTTGCGGATATTGCCCACCACAGGATCCAGATCTTCGAAGGCCCCCGCTACGAGCTCGATGATGAGGAGACGGTCGCGGAGAACGCCGAGATCATGTCCAAGGTGCCTTTTGCCGTGGTCGGTGCCAACAGCGAGGTTGCCACTGCCGATGGCCGCAAGGTCCGTGGCCGCAGATACCCATGGGGTATCATCGAGGTCGACAACGAGGAGCATTGCGACTTTGTCAAGCTGCGCCAGATGCTCATCCGGACACACATGGAGGAGCTCAAGGAGCACACCAACAACATGCTCTACGAGAACTACCGCTCCGAGAAGCTGCAGGCCATGGGCGTGCAACAGGACTCGAGCGTGTTCAAGGAGATCAACCCGGCGGTCAAGCAGGAAGAGGAGCGCTCGCTGCACGAGGCCAAGCTGCAGAAGATGGAGATGGAGATGAAGATGGTCTTCCAGCAGAAGGTGGCAGAGAAGGAGAGCAAGCTGCGACAGAGCGAAGAGGAGCTGTACGCCCGTCATCGGGAAATGAAGGAGCAGCTCGAGCGGCAAAAACTGGAGCTCGAGGAGAAGAAGACGCGCATCGAGCAAGGCCGGCCGATCGAGGAGAAGGGCAAGAGGAAGGGATTCTCGCTCCGTTAAGCGGACCTCCCGACGCTCTGAGTTGGACGACTCGTGCCACAGCAAAAGAGCGTCCCGGGGCTCTTCACCCTTCTCTCTTCCTTTTATCACACGTTGTAATTCTCTGCCGCGGCCGGCACCACTGGGTGTTGTCGGCATCGGGTTAATTAATGGGGCGGCCCTTGGTTGGTGTAGCGAGGGCGTGGCGGTGTTATCTCCTTGGTCACTTGCTTCCGTTGTTGATTGATACCAGCAGCATTGCGCTCCTTCGGCTTCCCTTACCTCTTTGATACTTTTCTATTATTTAGTAGATGGCAGATGTAGTTTTGGCACGGTGGCTGGATGTGGGCGGGGGGCGGGGCTTCTTTTCGTGTATTCTACCGATCATCCTATAGTGAACGTTTTCATTTGTGGCAGAAAGCAAACAGTCGAGTTGAATCAGCGTGATGTTTGATGTCTGAGACAAGTAGTAGATGCATGTTTCTGGCACGGGCATGTCTCCGAGCCATGGACAACAGCAGGCTTGAAGCTGGGAGCCCATGGGACGGCGGCTGATGGAGATCAGGTCCGTGCGTCCGCTTGTCGAGCAAGCGCGGAGCATTTCGTCACCACCCCAATGGCTGAATTCTGGTTTCCTTGCCTGCCCACTAGATATCTACATAGGAAGAACCCCACCTGCTCGTTCACTCCTACTCTTCACAGACTATCTACATCTCTCCAGACCTTCCCCAGATCGCGACCTTGCAGTAATTTTGGCAGTGCAGTCTACCCAGTAAGTGACCCATCATGCAAGCCCGTCACGCCGCAGCAGCGTCATAGGGCCGTCTCGGGCAACGGGTCCCGCGTGCGGCCAGCGTCCCAGCCACTAGAGTGTTCATGCCACATTGCACCTCCAGCCTTTTCACCCGCTGGCCACATTGACGCTGCTCTGGCTAGGTATATAAGAAGCTTCGCTGACATTGCAAGTCGCTCACCGTCAACACCCCACACGACAGCCACCGACGTCGCAAGAATCAGTCATGGCCCCTCCACCGCCCGCAAATCTCCCTCTGCAGGAGCGTCTCATGGCCCTCGCCCAGACGCTGCAGTTTGCCTGGTTCGCAGGCCACGTCTCTCTACTGCTCACTACGCTGCGGTATGGTCTGTCCTACATCACCTTCAATACCGCTTCGAGATGGGCGGCCTTCTCCTACCGCGTCGCCTTCCTCTCTGCATGCTCCACCTACGGCATTGTCGTGTACAAGGCATACCGCGCTCGCGCGAGGTCCGGAAAGCAGGGCAGCCCCCTCACACTGCTCACCGACGAGAATGTGCAGTACCTGAGTATGTCCCCCCCACTATCCTAGCTCCAGCTCGTGCTTTTGCTGACCAAGCCCAGTCATGGCCCTCGTATGGCTGTTTTCGCGCCAAATCCCCGCGGCTGTGCTTCCCTTTGCCGTCTACTCAGTGTTCCACGTCGCAACCTATGTGCGCTCCAACCTGCTGCCCACCATTCAGCCCCAGCCCGCTGGCGCCCCCAAGGCTTCCGGTACCTCGGACCTGATCGGAAAGTTTGTGAAGGAGTACTATGACGGTAGCATGACTCTCGTGGCTCTCCTCGAGATCTTCCTCTGGTTCCGCGTGCTCGGCTCGGCGCTCCTCTTCCAGCGCGGATCGTGGATCTTGCTCTCCGTCTACACCGTCTTCTTCCGCGCTCGCGCCGCGCAGAGCTCTTTCGTCCAGGGCGCCATCACCCAGCTGACTGCCCGCGTTGACGCGCAGCTCGCGAACCAGAGCACTCCCCCTGCCGCTCGCCAGGGCTGGAACACGTTCAAGAACGTGGTCAGGCAGGCGGCCGATGCGACGGACGTTCGCAGGTACGTGGGTGGATCGCCTGCGCAGAAGAAGACGCACTAAGCCTGTGGTCGCTTGGAACAATGGCCTACCTTCTACCGGCGCGAAAAAGAAAAGGCGAAGGTCTGGTGGTCTCTAGGGCGTGACGAGGCATCGGGAAGTGGCTTGTTATCAGAGCACGGAGCCGGCGTTAATGTAGCCGCTAGCATGAGGACATGGGTCTACGTCAACGAGCTATCTGGGAAACGATAGGGAAAGCAAGGGAAGAATGGGTTTTATGTTATTTATCGAGCTGTAGCAGGGGAATGAGTTTACGACGGAAGCGAAGGATAGTATTCTTATGACACCATTATTGCCTCTTTTCATGAAGCCGACACGAGTTTCTTCTGCATAGAGGAGCGTGGAGCGCCTTTTTTTTGGTTTTTTTTGATAGTTTCTATTATTCACAATTTGAAATTTTTTCGGCGCGTCATTGATTTATTTGGTTCGTTGTTTGTGTGATGTTTATTAAATAACTAGTTAGTGTTTGGGATTTAGTGTTTTACGGCGGTACACACAGGGTGGGTAGGTATTGTATAATATTATACTTGTGCGTTAGTAGTAGAACTGACTCTTTTGTGAACTACTATGTATCTATCTATCTAGTGGTATTGTGGTCGTGCGATTATTGAGCTTGAACTACTACATATATAGAGATACATACCTATCTATACAATAATGTATGATGTATGATGTATAAGGTACGATGTATGATGTATGATGTATGATGTATGATGTGTGGTATTGTAAGGTTGTTTGTTTTTTCTTGCAGCTTGTAGAGTGATATGTGGATGTGGATGTGGAAGTGGAAGTGGAAGTGTGGTGAGAGGTTGTATTGTAGCTGAGCGGAAAGATTGGGTCGCTCGCGCGTGTGTGTGTGTGGTGTGTGTGGTGTGTGTGGTGTAGTAGATTGGGATGGACTAGCTAGGCATGGGGATCTTGTT